>JAQNBH010000018.1:33073275-33296810 GCA_028752905.1 Cladorhizidae sp. MBARI D1340-BT2
TCTATAATGCCACACCCATCATGTATCTTCTATAATGCCACACCCATCATGTATCTTCTATAATGCCACACCCATCATGTGTCTTCTATAATGCCACACCCATCATGTGTCTTCTATAATGCCACACCCATCATGTGTCTTCTATAATGCCACACCCATCATGTATCTTCTATAATGCCACACCCATCAGGTGTCTTCTATAATGCCACACCCATCATGTATCTTCTATAATGCCACACCCATCATGTATCTTCTATAATGCCACACCCATCATGTATCTTCTATAATGCCACACCCATCATGTATCTTCTATAATGCCACACCCATCATGTATCTTCTATAATGCCACACCCATCATGTGTCTTCTATAATGCCACACCCATCATGTATCTTCTATAATGCCACACCCATCATGTATCTTCTATAATGCCACACCCATCATGTATCTTCTATAACGCCACACCCATCATGTATCTTCTATAATGCCACACCCATCATGTATCTTCTATAATGCCACACCCATCATGTATCTTCTATAATGCCACACCCATCATGCGTCTTCTATAATGCCACACCCATCATGTATCTTCTATAATGCCACACCCATCATGTATCTTCTATAATGCCACACCCATCATGTATCTTCTATAATGCCACACCCATCATGTGTCTTCTATAATGCCACACCCATCATGTATCTTCTATAATGCCACACCCATCATGTATCTTCTATAATGCCACACCCATCATGTATCTTCTATAATGCCACACCCATCATGTGTCTTCTATAATGCCACACCCATCATGTATCTTCTATAATGCCACACCCATCATGTATCTTCTATAATGCCACACCCATCATGTGTCTTCTATAATGCCACACCCATCATGCGTCTTCTATAATGCCACACCCATCATGTATCTTCTATAATGCCACACCCATCATGTATCTTCTATAATGCCACACCCATCATGCATCTTCTATAATGCCACACCCATCATGTATCTCCTATAATGCCACACCCATCATGTGTCTTCTATAATGCCACACCCATCATGTATCTTCTATAATGCCACACCCATCATGTATCTTCTATAATGCCACACCCATCATGTATCTTCTATAATGCCACACCCATCATGTATCTTCTATAATGCCACACCCATCATGTGTCTTCTATAATGCCACACCCATCATGTATCTTCTATAATGCCACACCCATCATGTGTCTTCTATAATGCCACACCCATCATGTATCTTCTATAATGCCACACCCATCATGTATCTTCTATAATGCCACACCCATCATGCATCTTCTATAATGCCACACCCATCATGTATCTTCTATAATGCCACACCCATCATGTATCTTCTATAATGCCACACCCAACATGTGTCTTCTATAATGCCACACCCATCATGTATCTTCTATAATGCCACACCCATCATGCATCTTCTATAATGCCACACCCATCATGTGTCTTCTATAATGCCACACCCATCATGTATCTTCTATAATGCCACACCCATCATGTATCTTCTATAATGCCACACCCATCATGTATCTTCTATAATGCCACACCCATCATGTGTCTTCTATAATGCCACACCCATCATGTGTCTTCTATAATGCCACACCCATCATGTGTCTTCTATAATGCCACACCCATCATGTATCTTCTATAATGCCACACCCATCATGTGTCTTCTATAATGCCACATCCATCATGCATCTTCTATAATGCCACACCCATCATGTATCTTCTATAATGCCACACCCATCATGTGTCTTCTATAATGCCACACCCATCATGTGTCTTCTATAATGCCACACCCATCATGTGTCTTCTATAATGCCACACCCATCATGTGTCTTCTATAATGCCACACCCATCATGTATCTTCTATAATGCCACACCCATCATGTATCTTCTGTAATGCCACACCCATCATGTATCTTCTATAATGCCACACCCATCATGTATCTTCTATAATGCCACACCCATCATGTGTCTTCCATAATGCCACACCCATCATGTATCTTCTATAATGCCACACCCATCATGTATCTTCTATAATGCCACACCCATCATGTGTCTTCCATAATGCCACACCCATCATGTGTCTTCCATAATGCCACACCCATCATGTGTCTTCTATAATGCCACACCCATCATGTGTCTTCTATAATGCCACACCCATCATGTGTCTTCTATAATGCCACACCCATCATGTGTCTTCTATAATGCCACACCCATCATGTATCTTCTATAATGCCACACCCATCATGTATCTTCTATAATGCCACACCCATCATGTATCTTCTATAATGCCACACCCATCATGTGTCTTCTATAACGCCACACCCATCATGTGTCTTCTATAATGCCACACCCATCATGTGTCTTCTATAATGCCACACCCATCATGTGTCTTCTATAATGCCACACCCATCATGTATCTTCTATAATGCCACACCCATCAAGTATCTTCTATAATGCCACACCCATCATGTATCTTCTATAATGCCACACCCATCATGTATCTTCTATAATGCCACACCCATCATGTATCTTCTATAATGCCACACCCATCATGTGTCTTCTATAATGCCACACCCATCATGTATCTTCTATAATGCCACACCCATCATGTATCTTCTATAATGCCACACCCATCATGTATCTTCTATAATGCCACACCCATCATGTATCTTCCATAATGCCACACCCATCATGTATCTTCCATAATGCCACACCCATCATGTCTTCTATAATGCCACACCCATCATGTATCTTCTATAATGCCACACCCATCATGTCTTCTATAATGCCACACCCATCATGTATCTTCTATAATGCCACACCCATCATGTGTCTTCTATAACGCCACACCCATCATGTGTCTTCTATAATGCCACACCCATCATGTGTCTTCTATAATGCCACACCCATCATGTGTCTTCTATAATGCCACACCCATCATGTATCTTCTATAATGCCACACCCATCATGTATCTTCTATAATGCCACACCCATCATGTATCTTCTATAATGCCACACCCATCATGTATCTTCTGTAATGCCACACCCATCATGTATCTTCTATAATGCCACACCCATCATGTGTCTTCCATAATGCCACACCCATCATGCATCTTCTATAATGCCACACCCATCATGTGTCTTCTATAATGCCACACCCATCATGTGTCTTCTATAATGCCACACCACATCATGTATCTTCTATAATGCCACACCCATCAAGTATCTTCTATAATGCCACACCCATCATGCATCTTCTATAATGCCACACCCATCAAGTATCTTCTATAATGCCACACCCATCATGTCTTCTATAATGCCACACCCATCATGTGTCTTCTATAATGCCACACCCATCATGTATCTTCTATAATGCCACACCCATCATGTGTCTTCTATAACGCCACACCCATCATGTATCTTCTATAATGCCACACCCATCATGTATCTTCTATAATGCCACACCCATCATGTATCTTCTATAACGCCACACCCATCATGTATCTTCTATAATGCCACACCCATCATGTATCTTCTATAATGCCACACCCATCATGTATCTTCTATAATGCCACACCCATCATGTATCTTCTATAATGCCACACCCATCATGTATCTTCTATAATGCCACACCCATCATGTATCTTCTATAATGCCACACCCATCATGTATCTTCTATAATGCCACACCCATCATGTATCTTCTATAATGCCACACCCATCATGTATCTTCTATAATGCCACACCCATCATGTATCTTCTATAATGCCACACCCATCATGTATCTTCTATAATGCCACACCCATCATGCATCTTCTATAATGCCACACCCATCATGCATCTTCTATAATGCCACACCCATCATGTATCTTCTATAATGCCACACCCATCATGTATCTTCTATAATGCCACACCCATCATGTATCTTCTATAATGCCACACCCTTCATGTATCTTCTATAATGCCACACCCATCATGTGTCTTCTATAATGCCACACCCATCATGTGTCTTCTATAATGCCACACCCATCATGTATCTTCTATAATGCCACACCCTTCATGTATCTTCTATAATGCCACACCCATCATGTATCTTCTATAATGCCACACCCATCATGTGTCTTCTATAATGCCACACCCATCATGTGTCTTCTATAATGCCACACCCATCATGTATCTTCTATAATGCCACACCCATCATGTATCTTCTATAATGCCACACCCATCATGTATCTTCTATAATGCCACACCCATCATGTATCTTCTATAATGCCACACCCATCATGTGTCTTCTATAATGCCACACCCATCATGCATCTTCTATAATGCCACACCCATCATGTATCTTCTATAATGCCACACCCATCATGTATCTTCTATAATGCCACACCCATCATGTATCTTCTATAATGCCACACCCATCATGCATCTTCTATAATGCCACACCCATCATGTATCTTCTATAATGCCACACCCATCATGTGTCTTCTATAATGCCACACCCATCATGTATCTTCTATAATGCCACACCCATCATGTGTCTTCTATAATGCCACACCCATCATGTATCTTCTATAATGCCACACCCCTCATGTATCCTCTATAATGCCACACCCATCATGTATCTTCTATAATGCCACACCCATCATGCATCTTCTATAATGCCACACCCATCATGTATCTTCTATAATGCCACACCCATCATGTATCTTCTATAATGCCACACCCATCATGTATCTTCTATAATGCCACACCCATCATGTATCTTCTATAATGCCACACCCATCATGTGTCTTCTATAATGCCACACCCATCATGTATCTTCTATAATGCCACACCCATCATGTGTCTTCTATAATGCCACACCCATCATGTATCTTCTATAATGCCACACCCATCATGTATCTTCTATAATGCCACACCCATCATGTATCTTCTATAATGCCACACCCATCATGTGTCTTCTATAATGCCACACCCATCATGTATCTTCTATAATGCCACACCCATCATGTATCTTCTATAATGCCACACCCATCATGTATCTTCTATAATGCCACACCCATCATGTATCTTCTATAATGCCACACCCATCATGTATCTTCTATAATGCCACACCCATCATGTATCTTCTATAATGCCACACCCATCATGTGTCTTCTATAATGCCACACCCATCATGTGTCTTCTATAATGCCACACCCATCATGTGTCTTCTATAATGCCACACCCATCATGTCTTCTATAATGCCACACCCATCATGTATCTTCTATAATGCCACACCCATCATGTGTCTTCTATAATGCCACACCCATCATGTGTCTTCTATAATGCCACACCCATCATGTATCTTCTATAATGCCACACCCATCATGTGTCTTCTATAATGCCACACCCATCATGTATCTTCTATAATGCCACACCCATCATGTATCTTCTATAATGCCACACCCATCATGTATCTTCTATAATGCCACACCCATCATGTATCTTCTATAATGCCACACCCATCATGTGTCTTCTATAATGCCACACCCATCATGTATCTTCTATAATGCCACACCCATCATGTATCTTCTATAATGCCACACCCATCATGTGTCTTCTATAATGCCACACCCATCATGTGTCTTCTATAATGCCACACCCATCATGTATCTTCTATAATGCCACACCCATCATGTATCTTCTATAATGCCACACCCATCATGTGTCTTCTATAACGCCACACCCATCATGTGTCTTCTATAATGCCACACCCATCATGTGTCTTCTATAATGCCACACCCATCATGTGTCTTCTATAATGCCACACCCATCATGTATCTTCTATAATGCCACACCCATCATGTGTCTTCTATAATGCCACACCCATCATGTATCTTCTATTAATGCCACACCCATCATGTATCTTCTATAATGCCACACCCATCATGTATCTTCTATAATGCCACACCCATCATGTATCTTCTATAATGCCACACCCATCATGTATCTTCTATAATGCCACACCCATCATGTATCTTCTATAATGCCACACCCATCATGTATCTTCTATAATGCCACACCCATCATGTATCTTCTATAATGCCACACCCATCATGTATCTTCTATAATGCCACACCCATCATGCATCTTCTATAATGCCACACCCATCATGTATCTTCTATTAATGCCACACCCATCATGTATCTTCTATAATGCCACACCCATCATGTATCTTCTATAATGCCACACCCATCATGTGTCTTCTATAATGCCACACCCATCATGTATCTTCTATAATGCCACACCCATCATGTATCTTCTGTAATGCCACACCCATCATGTGTCTTCTATAATGCCACACCCATCATGTATCTTCTATAATGCCACACCCACCATGTATCTTCTATAATGCCACACCCATCATGTATCTTCTATAATGCCACACCCATCATGTGTCTTCTATAATGCCACACCCATCATGTGTCTTCTATAATGCCACACCCATCATGTATCTTCTATAATGCCACACCCATCATGTATCTTCTATAATGCCACACCCATCATGTATCTTCTATAATGCCACACCCATCATGTGTCTTCTATAATGCCACACCCATCATGTGTCTTCTATAATGCCACACCCATCATGTGTCTTCTATAATGCCACACCCATCATGTATCTTCTATAATGCCACACCCATCATGTGTCTTCTATAATGCCACACCCATCATGTATCTTCTATAATGCCACACCCATCATGTGTCTTCTATAATGCCACACCCATCATGTATCTTCTATAATGCCACACCCATCATGTGTCTTCTATAATGCCACACCCATCATGTATCTTCTATAATGCCACACCCATCATGTGTCTTCTATAATGCCACACCCATCATGTGTCTTCTATAATGCCACACCCATCATGTATCTTCTATAATGCCACACCCATCATGTGTCTTCTATAATGCCACACCCATCATGTGTCTTCTATAATGCCACACCCATCATGTATCTTCTATTAATGCCACACCCATCATGTATCTTCTATAATGCCACACCCATCATGTATCTTCTATAATGCCACACCCATCATGCATCTTCTATAATGCCACACCCATCATGTATCTTCTATAATGCCACACCCATCATGTGTCTTCTATAATGCCACACCCATCATGTATCTTCTATTAATGCCACACCCATCATGTATCTTCTATAATGCCACACCCATCATGTATCTTCTATAATGCCACACCCATCATGTATCTTCTATAATGCCACACCCATCATGTATCTTCTATAATGCCACACCCATCATGTATCTTCTATAATGCCACACCCATCATGCATCTTCTATAATGCCACACCCACCATGTATCTTCTATAATGCCACACCCATCATGTGTCTTCTATAATGACACCCATCATGTATCTTCTATAATGCCACACCCATCATGTGTCTTCTATAATGCCACACCCATCATGTATCTTCTATAATGCCACACCCATCATGTATCTTCTATAATGCCACACCCATCATGTGTCTTCTATAATGCCACACCCATCATGTGTCTTCTATAATGCCACACCCATCATGTATCTTCTATAATGCCACACCCATCATGTGTCTTCTATAATGCCACACCCACCATGTATCTTCTATAATGCCACACCCATCATGTATCTTCTATAATGCCACACCCATCATGTGTCTTCTATAATGCCACACCCATCATGTATCTTCTATAATGCCACACCCATCATGTATCTTCTATAATGCCACACCCATCATGTGTTTTCTATAATGCCACACCCATCATGTATCTTCTATAATGCCACACCCATCATGTGTCTTCTATAATGCCACACCCATCATGTATCTTCTATAATGCCACACCCATCATGTGTCTTCTATAATGCCACACCCATCATGTATCTTCTATAATGCCACACCCATCATGTATCTTCTATAATGCCACACCCATCATGTGTCTTCTATAATGCCACACCCATCATGTATCTTCTATAATGCCACACCCATCATGTGTCTTCTATAATGCCACACCCATCATGTATCTTCTATAATGCCACACCCATCATGTATCTTCTATAATGCCACACCCATCATGTGTCTTCTATAATGCCACACCCATCATGTATCTTCTATAATGCCACACCCATCATGTATCTTCTATAATGCCACACCCATCATGTGTCTTCTATAATGCCACACCCATCATGTATCTTCTATAATGCCACACCCATCATGTATCTTCTATAATGCCACACCCATCATGTATCTTCTATAATGCCACACCCATCATGTATCTTCTATAATGCCACACCCATCATGTGTCTTCTATAATGCCACACCCATCATGTATCTTCTATAATGCCACACCCATCATGTGTCTTCTATAATGCCACACCCATCATGTATCTTCTATAATGCCACACCCATCATGTATCTTCTATAATGCCACACCCATCATGTGTCTTCTATAATGCCACACCCATCATGTATCTTCTATAATGCCACACCCATTATATTATTAACTGTAGCATAGTACAGGTAGAAGACACAAGAAAGTCATCCCCCCCCCCCCCCCCCCCCAACACTAAATTTAGTCCATGCTGTGGTACTCTTATAACTAAAAATAATCCCCACTCACATGCATGCACACACACACGCATGCACACACACACGCACACACACACACACACAGAAAAATTCAAAACCAAAAAAACTATTTTTTTAAAGCCCCCTCCCCCCTCCCTGAATGAACCCCCAATTACATGTATATTGATTCTAACCATCAACTTCAATGAGGCACTTCTCCAGTCTCTTCCAGTACTGGTTGGCTATATCACCATGGCCACGACACAACTCTGAGAGATGAGGGGGGAGGTACGATGAGGAGAGGAAGGAGGGGAGGGAAGAGAGAGGGATAGGAGAAGATGAGAGAGAACAGAGAGGGAAAGGAAGAGAAAGTACATGTAGAAATGAGAGAGAATGTGGAAGAAGATGTTTAAAGTTGCTGAATATGAGAGAAACAGGTGTGTAGGCTTGAATATGTGCGTGGAGTTTGAACTTTGTACCTGACAGTGTAATGATGAGGTAAAACAACGGCCACTCGCACTCAATCCCTTCATAGAGCTACGTGGTGGGAGGTGAGGGAGAAGGGGGAAGGAGGACGGGGGGGGGGGGGGGGGAGAGGAGAGAGAGGTGAGAGAGGAGGGAGAGGAGAAGGGAGGGAAGAGGAAAGTGAGTGGAGTACAGACGAGGGGGTGATAGACAAGGGAGAGAAGAGGGGAGGAGGGTGAGAAAGAAGAGGAGGGAGAGGAGGGGGAGAAGGGCGAGAATGAAGTGGAGCGAGAGGTGGGAGAGGAGGGGAAGAAGGAAGAGGAGCGAGAGGAGGGAGAGGAGGGGGAGAGGGAGAGGAGGGGGGAAGGGGAGAGGGGATGGAGAGATAAGAAGATGGGAGAAGTAGGAGACAAGGAAGAGCGGAGAGGAGATAAAAATAAGGAGGTGAGGAGAGAAGCAAGACGAGGAAGAAAAGTTGGAAGAAAGAAAGAAGTTGAAAAGTCAAAAGGACACAGTGAAGAACAAGCGACATCTGGACACCCTCTAAGATGTAAACCGGCACTACTGACTCACCGAGAGCTCGGCAGCGTCATAGTACCTCTTGCTGGAGTCCTCCTTCACAGTGTGATGTCCGTCACGCAAGAACCTCTTGAAGCCGTAAGGGAGGCTGTGGATATTCTCAGGCTGCAGAGATGATGAGTGGCACGAGTGTTAATAGTTAAGAAAGAATGGCAGAAGTGAACCAAAATAGCAGCAACAACAACACAGCTCTGGCCCACTGTATTTGATATTTGACTTGGCCAGGATTTCCTTCATTTGCACCTCTCTTTCCCTCCATCCTTTCCCCTTTACTCACTAGAAGACATTGAAGAATTAATTAATGGCTTTCACAGCTTTTACTGCAATACTTGGGAGCCTAAAATCAGAGCAAAAAATGACCAGGTCAGAGTTTAGGCTGTTGAGAAGCTGGCAAAGCGAGTTTCAGCTAAAATACATTTTTGAGCTTTGTGTTGGCATTTGCAAACCCTCTGTTTCTGGCTCTACTCACTTCTCCGCCTTCCTCTTGGTAGGGGAGGAAGGGTCAGTGTCGAGGATCTGTTGACACAAGGGCACCCCCAACAGCAGACATCATGACCATGTATGGTCAGACCATTAGCATGCATATTACCATATATAGTCTGGCCTGCACTCACAGCTGGGAAACCTTCAAGTAGCCAGCTTGTGAGGTAGGAAAAAATCCTTCTTGGGAGTGTTATCATCAATCTCTACACATAAGAGATCTCTACACATAAGAGATGCTATATCTGTAACAGTCAGCCATACTATCACAAAGAATTTTTTTTTTAAAGGACAAGATTGTGCCATGTATACCGCAAACAGTTTAAAGACCCTTTACCATTTGAAATCCATGCACATAATTATAAATGGTAAAGGGTCTACTACAGTCCTGCTTTCTGACATATTATTTCTGTACTCGTTTTAGAATTCTGTTTGTTAGTCTGCTTGCTTTTGTTGTGTACTGTAAATCTGGAATACTTGGTGTTTAAAAAATCTGTAAGAAAATATTTCATGTCAATATATTTTCGTAGAACTCGTGGTCTACGGAATTATTTTTTACTAGCCCTGAAACAATTATGCAACTGACTTCTGGAGAGAAAACAGCTGAAAAGGCATGGATGAGATTGCTAGGTCATTCTTGAAAGAGACTATATGGACACCAACAGTTGAGGGTTTGTGAGAGAGACCATGAACTAGGAGATCATCATGCAGTAGCCAGCAGAGAAAAATGATGCCATCAAGATTGGACATGTACCTGGGAACTGTCAAAGCCGTCTTCATTTCTCTGAAATTCAAATACTATGAGATACTTCCAGCACTTCTAGAAGTTGCTCTCTTCTATGCTGCCCTGCCTGTGTGTGTGCAAGAGCCATAGCTAACACATAATATTACCCAGTTTATAATTAGGTATTCCTCTGTTTAATTTCCCCAAATTTTTAATATTCATTCATAGGCTTGTAAGACAACAAAAATTTATCAAAATAGGGGAAATAAATCCATATTTACAACGTATTGAAGTTGAGAGGTGGAGGACTAACCAGGTCATAGCTCTGTAAACTCCAACTCAGAGATTCTAGGACTACAGGAACTCATTTATTCCAGCTGTACACACATATCAGCACACATGTCTTGTTTCTATTGTTGACTTGACCCATGCACGGTCAGCTACAACCTCCTTCAAGGACTTGGTAACAGCTGCCCAGGTGCGAGAACTTCACTAACTTGACAGCACAAATGACAAGGGTTATTCATTCTGCTTCTAGTACAACACCTGCGGTAGCTTAATTGCATCATCGACGAACCTCATATGATCCTTGTCTACCGCTTTATTCCACGTCAAGAAACAGAATAGTCGTGGACATGCAGTGGAACAATTTGGAGTCTTGTGGATCAACATTTCTAAGAATGCATATACTATAGTGGCACCTCACTTATCCAGACACTGGGGGACCAAGAGGTGCCCGTAGCACTGAACTTGCAACTTATTCAATCATGCAGTGCGTGTATGTGTGGCTAGACACTGGTCATGCACACACCATAAACATACAGTGCATGTATGTGTGGCTAGACACTGGTCATGCACACACCATAAACATACAGTGCATGTATGTGTGGCTAGACACTGGTCATGTACACACACCATAAACATACAGTGCATGTATGTGTGGCTAGACACTGGTCATGCACACACCATAAACATGCAGTGCATGTATGTGTGGCTAGACACTGGTCATGCACACAAACACCATAAACATACAGTGCATGTATGTGTGGCTAGACACTGGTCATGCACACACCATAAACATACAGTGCATGTATGTGTGGCTAGACACTGGTCATGCACACACACCATAAACATGCAGTGCATGTATGTGTGGCTAGACACTGGTCATGCACACACCATAAACATGCAGTGCATGTATGTGTGGCTAGACACTGGTCATGCACACACACCATAAACATACAGTGCATGTATGTGTGGCTAGACACTGGTCATGCACACAAACACCATAAACATGCAGTGCATGTATGTGTGGCTAGACACTGGTCATGTACACACCATAAACATGCAGTGCATGTATGTGTGGCTAGACACTGGTCATGCACACACCATAAACATGCAGTGCATGTATGTGTGGCTAGACACTGGTCATGTACACACACCATAAACATGCAGTGCATGTATGTGTGGCTAGACACTGGTCATGTACACACACCATAAACATGCAGTGCATGTATGTGTGGCTAGACACTGGTCATGCACACACACCATAAACATGCAGTGCATGTATGTGTGGCTAGACACTGGTCATGTACACACACCATAAACATACAGTGCATGTATGTGTGGCTAGACACTGGTCATGCACACACCCACCATAAACATACAGTGCATGTATGTGTGGCTAGACACTGGTCATGCACACACCCACCATAAACCTAGTTTGTTCCATAGTCTGCACACTCCACTTTCTTACAAGCAAGAGGTATAATGGGTCAGTCAGACTGGCCTTCCAGCTACTTCAAAGCAGTCTGACATGTATAACTCACCAAGTGTACCAGTACTAACCACTCATTATAGACCCATCCAGGAGGCCATATATGCAAAATACCCCCCCCCCCCAACCTGCACTGCAAGTCGCTCCTGAACTTCAAAGAGCAGATAAGCAATGTTCCACTGTATTATAAGTTTTGTGAGTCAAGGAACAGAGATAGATACATAGGTCTTGAAGATGAGGAAGGAACAGAGATAGATACATAGGTCTTGAAGATGAGTGAAGGAACAGAGATAGATACATAGGTCTTGAAGATGAGTGAGGGAACAGAGATAGATACATAGGTCTTGAAGATGAGTGAGGAACAGAGATAGATACATAGGTCTTGAAGATGAGGAAGGAACAGAGATAGATACATAGGTCTTGAAGATGAGTGCAGGAACAGAGATAGATACATAGGTCTTGAAGATGAGGAAGGAACAGAGATAGATACATAGGTCTTGAAGATGAGGAAGGAACAGAGATAGATACATAGGTCTTGAAGATGAGTGAGGGAACAGAGATAGATACATAGGTCTTGAAGATGAGGAAGGAACAGAGATAGATACATAGGTCTTGAAGATGAGTTAAGGAACAGAGATAGATACATAGGTCTTGAAGATGAGGAAGGAACAGAGGTAGATACATAGGTCTTGAAGATGAGTGAGGGAACAGAGATAGATACATAGGTCTTGAAGATGAGTGAGGAACAGAGATAGATACATAGGTCTTGAAGATGAGGAAGGAACAGAGATAGATACATAGGTCTTGAAGATGAGGAAGGAACAGAGATAGATACATAGGTCTTGAAGATGAGTGAGGGAACAGAGATAGATACATAGGTCTTGAAGATGAGTGAGGAACAGAGATAGATACATAGGTCTTGAAGATGAGGAAGGAACAGAGATAGATACATAGGTCTTGAAGATGAGTGCAGGAACAGAGATAGATACATAGGTCTTGAAGATGAGGAAGGAACAGAGATAGATACATAGGTCTTGAAGATGAGTGAGGGAACAGAGATAGATAAATAGGTCTTGAAGATGAGGAAGGAACAGAGATAGATACATAGGTCTTGAAGATGAGGAAGGAACAGAGATAGATACATAGGTCTTGAAGATGAGTGAGGGAACAGAGATGGATACATAGGTCTTGAAGATGAGGAAGGAACAGAGATAGATACATAGGTCTTGAAGATGAGTGAGGGAACAGAGATAGATACATAGGTCTTGAAGATGAGGAAGGAACAGAGGTAGATACATGTAGGTCTTGAAGATGAGTGAAGGAACAGAGATAGATACATAGGTCTTGAAGATGAGGAAGGAACAGAGGTAGATACATAGGTCTTGAAGATGAGTGAGGGAACAGAGATGGATACATAGGTCTTGAAGATGAGGAAGGAACAGAGATAGATACATCTTGAAGATGAGTTTAGGAACAGAGATAGATACATAGGTCTTGAAGATGAGTTTAGGAACAGAGATAGATACATAGGTCTTGAAGATGAGTGAGGGAACAGAGATAGATACATAGGTCTTGAAGATGAGGAAGGAACAGAGATAGATACATAGGTCTTGAAGATGAGGAAGTAACAGAGATAGATGCATAGGTCTTGAAGATGAGGAAGGAACAGAGATAGATACATAGGTCTTGAAGATGAGGAAGGAACAGAGATAGATACATATGGTCTTGAAGATGAGGAAGGAACAGAGATAGATGCATAGGTCTTGAAGATGAGGAAGGAACAGAGATAGATACATAGGTCTTGAAGATGAGTGAGGGAACAGAGATAGATACATAGGTCTTGAAGATGAGGAAGGAACAGAGATAGATACATAGGTCTTGAAGATGAGGAAGGAACAGAGATAGATACATAGGTCTTGAAGATGAGTGAGGGAACAGAGATAGATACATAGGTCTTGAAGATGAGTGAAGGAACAGAGATAGATACATAGGTCTTGAAGATGAGGAAGGAACAGAGATAGATACATAGGTCTTGAAGATGAGGAAGGAACAGAGATAGATACATAGGTCTTGAAGATGAGTGAGGGAACAGAGATAGATACATAGGTCTTGAAGATGAGTTAAGGAACAGAGATAGATACATAGGTCTTGAAGATGAGTGAAGGAAAAATATACTTGTAAGGACATGAAACCATTTTTACAGTGCTAAAAAACTTTGATTACGACTTGGATTCTGCACACTTCATTCTATGAACTTGATTTATAGCTGAAAAGATAGCTCTCTCTCTCTGTGCTCTATTTTCGATATAAAAATTACTGCACAAGATAACCATGCCCAAGTTACAGGCAGTCGTAGTTGGGGTCCTCAAAACCTGCATGCCCATACCCCCAACAGTTCCAGCTCCTAATTGGAAAAAATTAGCACCAGTGGCTAAAGGAAGCCCTACTCTAATATATGGCGCTAAAACATGTGGTCAAACAAAAGGGTAGTAAATTAATTTTAGGAAATTGATTTTCAACCAACCGCATGACAATGTACTTAACCCTCTCAACGCTGACTTTATAGTGGAATTTTTTACAATATTTATCTCTCAATGAACTGTCAGTTGACATAATAACATGACAATAACCTTCTCAATAATCAACTGTGAAGTTCAGCATAATTATATTGACCACACAAACTGTACTACTGGAATGCCACTCAGTACTGCCTGAAGCATTCCCGGCCATGCACGCATGACACACTCACGTTGCAATGTGAGCAAATAAAGTGTGTCTCGTATCTCTGCCCCTTGGCCAAACAGACCACACCCCTGTCCTTGTTGTCACTGTGTACTGGCCAATGCCCAAGTGATAGACGGTCCAACTGAGTGTGAGCTGAGCTTCGGGGTCGACCAATCCACTGACGGGAAGAAAACCTTGAAATAATCCCCTCAACCCGCTCTATTCAGAAGGCCAGAATGCCCCTCTTCTGCCTTCCTAAATGAGCACGCTCAGTCGGCCGGACAAATGTTGAGGACGAAGCTATCGAGGATGCAGCATTCGAGAATGTAGAAGAACATTTTCTTCCACCGCTTGTTTGACCTGCATAATAAGTCGGTAGCTGGTCACTCTACCGACACCTCTCATGAACTGCTTGTAGTCTGGCAGGTGACCTGCATCCAATAATAAGTCGGTAGCTGGTCACTCTACCGACACCTCTCATGAACTGCTTGTAGTCTGGCAGGAGAGGCGGACACAGCACATCCTTTCTACGCCACTTCACCATGGCAGGCTGCGTGCCTGCTGGTGACTCGGCAGGGTGACATAAAATAAATGGTCTGTTGGTGTCAATCCATGCAGCACGCAACAGTGGACCATCAGAGCGAAAGTCAGAGCCCACGGTTGCTGGTGGTAGCCTTGATGACAAGATCCCTGGGAAAGTGGCAAAGGTTGAGCCTTGCGGTCGCATACACGTTGATGCCCCAGTTATAGAGGTGATGGTATAAGGCAGGACTAGTGCAGAAATTATCTGCGTAAAGGTGGATCCTGCTAAACTCAAAACCATCCAACAGATCCAGGACCACCTCACTGCACATGCACCTATATACGTAACTAACACTGCCCCATTCTTACCAGTGTGTACAGTTTTTGACATAGCCATTGATGGCATCAACCAGCACCCACACCTTGATCCCTCACTACATTGGCTTGTCCTGCAGATACTGTTTGAATCGGAGCCGGCCTTTGAAAGGAATCATGGCCTCATCAATGGAACAGGGCCGGTGCATGTTGTACTCGGATTCAAACATGCGCACTATCAAATCCAAAAGCCTCTTCACCTTGAAAAGGCGGTGGTAACGTGGGTGACCAATAGGGTGCTACTGAGCGAGATCAGTCAGGTGTAAAATCCGGAAGAGCTGCTCAAACCTAACTCGGGGCATGACATTAGCAATCCCAGGTGTGAAGAGGAGAGGTGTTATGATGTCCAAGCTCGGGTCGTGGTCGGCCAACAAAAGCTTTCATCTCCTCCCCAGTGACATCCTCTTCCAGGGACGAGCTTGAGCGAAGAGGGGGGGGGGGGGGGAGGGAGGGAGGGGGGTGGGGGCTGGGGGCAGGCACCGCTAAGACATTGTAAGTATGCCCACGTGTACACCCACGAGTACACCCTTGAGTACACCCATGAGTATGCTAGGATCCAATGCATGCCATTAGGTCGACTGGGTCACTACCTAGGATCCAATGCATGCCATTAGGCCGACTGGTTCACTACCTAGGATCCAATGCCATTAGGCCGACTGGTTCACTACCTACATAGGATCCAAGACATGCCAGGCCGACTGGTTCACTACCTAGGATCCAAGACACGCGATTAGGCTGACTGGTTCACTACCTAGGATCCAAGACACACCATTAGGCCGACTGGTTCACTACCTAGGATCCAAGACACACTGGTCATTAGGCCGACTGGGTCACTACCTAGGATCCAAGACACACCATTAGGCTGACTTGTTCACTACCTAGGATCCAAAACACACCATTAGGCCCACTGGTTCACTACCTAGGATCCAAGACACACCATTAGGCCGACTGGTTCACTACCTAGGATCCAAGACACACCATTAGGCCGATTGGTTCACTACCTAGGATCCAAGATACACCATTAGGCCGACTGGTTCACTACCTAGGATCCAAGACACACCATTAGGCCGACTGGTTCACTACCTAGGATCCAAGACACACCATTAGGCCGACTGGTTCACTACCTAGGATCCAAGACACACCATTAGGTTGACTGGTTCACTACCTAGGATCCAAGACACACCATTAGGCCGACTGGTTCACTACCTAGGATCCAAGACACACCATTAGGCCGACTGGTTCACTACCTAGGATCCAAGACACGTCATTAGGCCGACTGGTTCACTACCTAGGATCCAAGACACACCATTAGGCCGACTGGTTCGCTACCTAGGATCCAAGACACACCATTAGGCTGACTGGTTCACTAGCTAGGATCCAAGACACGCCATTAGGCCGACTGGTTCGCTACCTAGGATCCAAGACACACCATTAGGCAGACTGGTTCACTACCTAGGATCCAAGACACACCATTAGGCTGACTGGTTCGCTACCTAGGATCCAAGACACACCATTAGGCCGACTGGTTCACTACCTAGGATCCAAGACACGTCATTAGGCCGACTGGTTCACTACCTAGGATCCAAGACATGCCATTAGGCCGACTGGTTCGCTACCTAGGATCCAAGACACACCATTAGGCTGACTGGTTCACTAGCTAGGATCCAAGACACGCCATTAGGCCGACTGGTTCGCTACCTAGGATCCAAGACACACCATTAGGCAGACTGGTTCACTACCTAGGATCCAAGACACACCATTAGGCAGACTGGTTCGCTACCTAGGATCCAAGACACACCATTAGGCCCACTGGTTCACTACCTAGGATCCAAGACACACCATTAGGCCCACTGGTTCAATACCTAGGATCCAAGACACACCATTAGGCTGACTGGTTCACTAGCTAGGATCCAAGACACGCCATTAGGCCGACTGGTTCGCTACCTAGGATCCAAGACACACCATTAGGCAGACTGGTTCACTACCTAGGATCCAAGACACACCATTAGGCAGACTGGTTCGCTACCTAGGATCCAAGACACACCATTAGGCCCACTGGTTCACTACCTAGGATCCAAGACACACCATTAGGCCCACTGGTTCACTACCTAGGATCCAAGACACACCATTAGGCCCACTGGTTCACTACCTAGGATCCAAGACACACCATTAGGCTGACTGGTTCACTAGCTAGGATCCAAGACACGCCATTAGGCCGACTGGTTCACTAGCTAGGATCCAAGACACGCCATTAGGCCGACTGGTTCGCTACCTAGGATCCAAGACACACCATTAGGCCCACTGGTTCACTAGCTAGGATCCAAGACATGCTGGCAGTTGTTTTATAGCGGCTGAAACCACAATTTAGGCAGCTAAGAAGTTGCCATGACACAATGTGATCATGTGATGCATATCATGTGACAGTGTTCTGTCATACAGCTGGCTTGCAAGTTTTACCCTCCGCCTGCTCCTTCCACCTCTCCCCCGCCCTCCTCGTCCCCCTCATCCACTGCTCTTCTCCTCCCCTGCTCCTCCCTTACACTCCCTCCTCCCCTGCTCCTCTCCCTTACACTCCCTCCCCCCTTTCTGCTCCCTTACACTCCCTCCTCCCCTGCTACTCCCCTTACACTCCCTCCTTCCTTGCTCCTCCTTTCCCCTCCCAACCCTCCCCTTCCTCTTCCCTTCTCTCCACTCACCTCCCCCCCCCTCCTCTTCCTCTTCCCTTCTCTCCCCTCAGCTCACCCCAAGAATCTCTTTCGTTTTCTCCTCCGTCAGCCTGCAAAGCGCTGGGTCGTCAATGGCAAATGCTGGGTAGCCAGTGATGCAGAGCAGGGAAGCATCTGTCTCTTTGGACGAGGACTCACGAGGAAGCAGGTTCTCAAGAATGATGCAATTGCGGTATTGGGCATCCGGGTCCACGTGGATGGTGGAGAGGGAGGAGCCCTGACTACCAAACAGGTTGATCCCATTAACAGCTTCTAACGCTGCCTTGGCCATTCCTATGGAGCTGCATACATATTAATATTGGGGAGGAAGGAGGGAGAGAACTGACCAGATAAACATGGAGCTACATATTAATATTGGGGAGGAAGGAAGGAGAGAACTGACCAGATAAACATGGAGCTACATATATTAATATTGGGGAGGAAGGAAGGAGAGAACTGACCAGATAAACATGGAGCTACGTATTAATATTGGGGAGGAAGGAGGGAGAGAACTGACCAGATAAACATGGAGCTACATATTAATATTGGGGAGGAAGGAGGGAGAGAACTGACCAGATAAACATGGAGCTACGTATTAATATTGGGGAGGAAGGAGGGAGAGAACTGACCAGATAAACATGGAGCTACCTATTAATATTGGGGAGGAAGGAGGGAGAGAACTGACCAGATAAACATGGAGCTACATATTAATATTGGGGAGGAAGGAGGGAGAGAACTGACCAGATAAACATGGAGCTACATATTAATATTGGGGAGGAAGTAAGGAGAGAACTGACCAGATAAACATGGAGCTACATATTAATATTGGGGAGGAAGGAGGGAGAGAACTGACCAGATAAACATGGAGCTACATATTAATATTGGGGAGGAAGGAAGGAGAGAACTGACCAGATAAACATGGAGCTACATATTAATATTGGGGAGGAAGGAGGGAGAGAACTGACCAGATAAACATGGAGCTACATATTAATATTGGGGAGGAAGGAGGGAGAGAACTGACCAGATAAACATGGAGCTACATATTAATATTGGGGAGGAAGGACGGAGAGAACTGACCAGATAAACATGGAGCTACATATTAATATTGGGGAGGAAGGAGGGAGAGAACTGACCAGATAAACATGGAGCTACATATTAACCCTTCCACCGCTGGATTTACACAGCACTTTATTTAAATAGTGACGTTATTTTACATAATATTTTATATTCAACCAGGAGTGCACAAATGTCCCTAGCAACCATGGTTGATGTTATAGCATTGGTGTTGACAAACATTGTGGTCAACTGTAGGTTGCCTAGCAACTGACCACATACGATGAATATCATTATAACATTTGATTGTTTGTTTTGATTGTATTTTTAGGCAGAATATGGACAGAGATTACATCATGATGTAAATATAATAAAATGACAGTGTCATATTTTACTAGGGCAGATAATTAGAAACCATAGCTAACAAACTACCTACTAGCTTTATATTATTATAGCTATATAGATGGATAGCTAGTACCCGCGAAGTACCCAGGTAAATGCTATTTTTTATACAAGTCAGAAAAAAAGCAGTAATGCCTAAAGGATCTTACATGTGTATGGCTATTTATTTTCCTGGGACATCTTGTTCCTGTTCTTCACCATCGTCAGTCTCAAGACCTGGATCCCTACGCAAATCAGCGCTACTATCTCTGGACTGGCAAAAAAAGGTTCTGAATCTACGATGTCATTCAGAGTTGCTAGCTCTTCAGGATCTCTAGTCTGTTCTCCGTGGTAGGCCCTTCTCCTTCCTCATCACTGCTTTCAACCTCAGACAGACCGAATTCGTCGTCATCCAGCATTGCCAAAACATCGTCCAATTTAGTCTAGAAGCCATTTTTTAATCGATCAGCTGAATTTGACGTCACGAATACCTTGGTTACCTAGGCACCATACGTCAGCTATTTTAATTCCAGCTCTAGCAAAGCAAGGGACACCCCCAGGTATATTTAGCACATGCGTAGCTAAAACTAACGATTTTATATATTTGTTTTTGTCGCGGTCATTTACAACTCCGCCATATGGCGGATACGGCGGTGAAACGGTTAATATTGGGGAGGAAGTAAGGAGAGAACTGACCAGATAAACATGGAGCTACATATTAATATTGGGGAGGAAGGAGGGAGAGAACTGACCAGATAAACATGGAGCTACATATTAATATTGGGGAGGAAGGAAGGAGAGAACTGACCAGATAAACATGGAGCTACATATTAATATTGGGGAGGAAGGAGGGAGAGAACTGACCAGATAAACATGGAGCTACATATTAATATTGGGGAGGAAGGACGGAGAGAACTGACCAGATAAACATGGAGCTACATATTAACATTGGGGAGAAAGGAGGGAGAGAACTGACCAGATAAACATGGAGCTACATATTAATATTGGGGAGGAAGGAGGGAGAGAACTGACCAGATAAACATGGAGCTACATATTAATATTGGGGAGGAAGGAAGGAGGGACCAGATAAACATGGAGCTACATATTAATATTGGGGAGGAAGGAGGGAGAGAACTGACCAGATAAACATGGAGCTACATATTAATATTGGGGAGGAAGGAGGGAGAGAACTGACCAGATAAACATGGAGCTACGTATTAATATTGGGGAGGAAGGAAGGAGAGAACTGACCAGATAAACATGGAGCTACGTATTAATATTGGGGAGGAAGGAGGGAGAGAACTGACCAGATAAACATGGAGCTACATATTAATATTGGGGAGGAAGGACGGAGAGAACTGACCAGATAAACATGGAGCTACGTATTAATATTGGGGAGGAAGGAGGGAGAGAACTGACCAGATAAACATGGAGCTACATATTAATATTGGGGAGGAAGGAGGGAGAGAACTGACCAGATAAACATGGAGCTACATATTAATATTGGGGAGGAAGGAGAGAACTGACCAGATAAACATGGAGCTATGTATTAATATTGGGGAGGAAGGAGGGAGAGAACTGACCAGATAAACATGGAGCTATGTATTAATATTGGGGAGGAAGGAGGGAGAGAACTGACCAGATAAACATGGAGCTAGGTATTAATATTGGGGAGGAAGGAAGGAGAGAACTGACCAGATAAACATGGAGCTACATATTAATATTGGGGAGGAAGGAGGGAGAGAACTGACCAGATAAACATGGAGCTACGTATTAATATTGGGGAGGAAGGAAGAAGAGAACTGACCAGATAACATGGAGCTACATATTAATATTGGGGAGGAAGGACGGACCAGATAAACATGGAGCTACGTATTAATATTGGGGAGGAAGGAGGGAGAGAACTGACCAGATAAACATGGAGCTACATATTAATATTGGGGAGGAAGGAGGGAGAGAACTGACCAGATAAACATGGAGCTACATATTAATATTGGGGAGGAAGGAAGGAGAGAACTGACCAGATAAACATGGAGCTACATATTAATATTGGGGAGGAAGGAGGGAGAGAACTGACCAGATAAAAGAATCTTAACCTCACAAAACAAATGATTTTTATCTGGCTTCAGAAAAGTTGTTCTAAAGAGTTCCATTTTGGGGGTTTTTTTGCCAACATTTCAACCCGGTTGAAGTGTTCACAAGAACCTCCCAAAAGACAGATCTTCAGGACAACAACAAAAAAGGTCTTGTAGTTATTTATTGTTGTGTTGTGTTGGTATTTGCTGTTGTTGTACACTTCAGCTCACCTCGCGTGAAGTTCCCTCTTGCCAATGTTATCTCTGGAGCCTCTCTCCCACATGCCGTAGTCAGGGATACGGTAGGCACGCTCCACATAGTACACCAAGTTCTGTATGAAGTCCACCTCGTCCATGTTGAAGATCACCTGATCAAGCAAAGGGTACGGTGGGTGGGTAATGTACGTCTCTTGCCACACATGCCCAGCACTGCCACATCATTTCCTGGGGCCTGCTGGGAACCCCCCCCCCCCCCCCCCTGATGCTTGGGACTATCCCAGGACATCCTAGTGAGGGTGACTGACTACATAGCAAGGAAACAAGAGGGTGAGGAGGTACTGTGTACATGTATGTGTCACACGCTTGACAACATAAATACTTAAAATCTGGGGGAGAGGGGTGGAGACTAGGGTACAGGTCCCTCCTGCTCCCCCTCCCTCAAAAACTCAAAAAAAAATTCCCCCAATGAATAAAAGGTAAAACTCTTTTTTTGATCTAATCACAATTTTACCATGCAAGTCACTATCAAATAATTTGTCCGGTCCTTCAATGACTATATTCATTAAAGTTGCTAGGGCTGGAATGAAAGAGCATGTGCTATAGCTTCCATGTGCAGATAATTCTTCAATGATAACTTGAATTTTTGCTCTCTTCATGTTTCACTAGCCTTCATCAGGAATTGAGTTGCTAAGACTCACATGAGCTTGTTATACCAGTAGCTAGCTATTCACCACTTGATACAAACCACACCACCCTGGCACACACGTCCAGCACATGAACCAAATGTGGAAAAATAAAAAAAGATAATAAAAGCTAATAATAATAATACAAGCAATCAGGGGTCCAAAAATATGGTAGTAATTCCTCATGTAGCAGGGATGAGTGAGGAGGGTCTGCAGGAAGTTCAACACCAGAGTCGTTTTCAGATCAGCAAGAACTCTGAGGGCACAACTGAGCAGAGTGAAGGTAAATTACCAGCTAGTATGCACTCATGCGTTGTGTACGGCATCCCTTGCAGTTCCTTCTGGCCTGGTCCAAGATGGTGACCACCACCACCACCACATTTTCGGTTCCTGTTTATAACTTTTTTGTTGTTGACTCGATGCAAATATTTTTAGTATCAAATTGTAGCACTTTGTGTGTGCTTTCTGGTGGTAATTTTAGTTCTTTTTTTTTATCACTACCACTACCCTCTAGGACTAGGTGAAGTTATGCTCCTCCAAGCAAATTTACCAAACAAGTTGCTGGAGCCTTTACCAGCAGAGGAAAAGGTCATATCTTGTGAAATGTATTTTTAAGAAAGGTCAACAATATTGGTCTCTTCATGAGTGATAAATTTTCAATGGCTTGACTTAGCACAAATTTGTTAGCTGTTAAGATAGAGCAAAAACAGAACTTTCAAATGATATATTAATTGTTAGAATCTGTAAATAATTAAGAGAGTTATGCTGCATCATGTATCATAAAACCTCGTTTTGAGATATAGCAGAAGTTCGAGATCGCCGCTTGCCTTCACGAAGTCCTTCCTTTCCAATCTTACGGAGACTATATACCTTGTAGCTCAATAGCTTGAAATGCCATGGACAAAATGGAGCATAACTTCATGATAGAACATGGAAATGCTCTGAAGCTTCTTGAAGGATAGCTACTACACAGCCTGTACTACAGGATGGACTCATTAAAAAAATTCATATTTTTGGGGGGGAAATGTATTCTTCTCCTGCCTTAACTGACAGTTCATTGAGAATGACTATATTCATTAAGTTGCTAGGTTGGCATTTAAGCATGTGCTATAGCTTCCATGTGCTCTCCAGACAAACCATCTCCACTGCACTTGGTGCACTTGGTTTTATTGACATAGTAAGAACAGGTGGAAATTAAAAGGTGGGAAAATATATAATAAAAATTGTGGTTATGGTTTTGGAGTTTCGTATATTCTGCACACTTCACTGCATAAGTAAGCTTCATATATATATATATATATATATCTGTGCTCTCTCTTGATACTAAAAATGTTGCATAATGCCAAGGTTACCTGCAGCTAAAGTGGGGGTCCTCAAAATCTGAGTGCCTGGGGCTCCCAGCTGGAAAAGGCTAAAATAAAGTTTCTTTACAGCAATCTGTACACTTCGTAATTAGCACTAGGGGTAGCACTTTGCATGTAGTGGCCTCATGAATATCAATTTTCTTCCACTGCAACCCATCAATATTTTCAATAGCCCCTTGATCATCTTGTCACTTGATTCCTCTTGCCGACTTTTCCAATCTGGAGCCACACTTTTAGCCAGTTCAGGCACTCATATTTTTAGGTATCCCTACTTTAGCTGCAGGTAACTTTGTCATAGTTATACCTATGCAACATTATCAGTACTGAAAGAGAGCACACCGAGAGATCTATCTTTTGAGGTATATAGCAAGTTCTTACAGTGATGTGTGCAGAATCTATGCAGCTCCAAAGTCGAAACCACAAGTGGAGTTCTTTTTTGAATATTTTATGGTTTAGTTCCCTCCTCCCCCCTCCTCAGAATCAGTACCCACAGGTATGGCACCAGATAATATATGACCTGTAGGAAGCACAACTGCCAAATTTGTCAGAGAACAGTCAAAAGTTGAAGCTTTGGCCAAATCTGTGTTGTCGACTAATACTATGAATCATTAATACACCTGGACAATAGAGTGTAGGTCTATTGGTGGGTGGAGCAAAGGGAGAAGTCAACATTTGCTCCAGTTGTAGTTCTGATGATGGCCACCCACAAAACTGCTGAGAAGAGACAAGTTATAATATATATGGTCACTTCCAAGCTCAAAGTTGCGGAGTCCGCAAGGAAGAGAGGCAGCTCTGCATCAGCAAGGAGCAGCACGTCTGGCCTACGAAGAATTTGACTCACACTCCAGAAGTACATAAGCAAATTTGAAAACCATGGTAGTTTTAGTGGAGTCAACTTATACTCTGCATTGATCCACACCTTTCCAAAAATGGGAAATATATTTTCACCACAGCTTGCGGGCAGTACGCCATAAAGAATTGGAATTTTTAAATCTTTTAGGACATTTTTCCCCATGAATTATTTCCCTTTTTGGTAAGCTTGTGCTAGGAACTATGTGCAAATGACGGTCATCATTAGCATCGCATTGGCTCCTCAAAATGGAGTCAAACCTTGTGCTAGTCGTTCAAACCTTGTTGCTAGTCATCTAAACCTTGTTGCTAGTCATCCAAACCTTGTTGCTAGTTATCTGAACCTTGTTGCTATCATCTGAACCTTGTTGCTAATCATCCAAACCTTGTTGTTAGTCATCCTAACCTTGTTGCTAGCATCTAAACCTTGTTGCTAGTCATCCAAACCTTGTTGCTAGTTATCTGAACCTTGTTGCTATCATCTGAACCTTGTTGCTAATCATCCAAACCTTGTTGCTAGTCATCCTAACCTTGTTGCTAGCCATTTACACCTTATATGTGGCACAGTTATGGAAACGGGCTCAGTGGTCAGAGGTTGTCACCTGTTGCTCAGGACTTCAAGCTTTCTCCTTCCTCCTTGTTCTTGATCAGATTTATCTTTTCTTTTTCCTACACAAATCATGATGTTGCTGTTGCTTCTCAGCCTTTGCTCTCAGCCTTTGCTCTCAGCCTTTGCTCTCAGCCTCTGCTCTCAGCCTCTGCTCTCAGCCTCTGCTCTCAGCCTCTGCTCTCAGCCTCTGCTCTCAGCCTCTGCTCTCAGCCTCTGCTCTCAGCCTCTGCTCTCAGCCTCTGCTCTCAGCCTCTGCTCTCAGCCTCTGCTCTCAGCCTCTGCTCTCAGCCTCTGCTCTCAGCCTCTGCTCTCAGCCTCTGCTCTCAGCCTCTGCTCTCAGCCTCTGCTCTCAGCCTCTGCTCTCAGCCTCTGCTCTCAGCCTCTGCTCTCAGCCTCTGCTCTCAGCCTCTGCTCTCAGCCTCTGCTCTCAGCCTCTGCTCTCAGCCTCTGCTCTCAGCCTCTGCTCTCAGCCTCTGCTCTCAGCCTCTGCTCTCAGCCTCTGCTCTCAGCCTCTGCTCTCAGCCTCTGCTCTCAGCCTCTGCTCTCAGCCTCTGCTCTCAGCCTCTGCTCTCAGCCTCTGCTCTCAGCCTCTGCTCTCAGCCTCTGCTCTCAGCCTCTGCTCTCAGCCTCTGCTCTCAGCCTCTGCTCTCAGCCTCTGCTCTCAGCCTCTGCTCTCAGCCTCTGCTCTCAGCCTCTGCTCTCAGCCTCTGCTCTCAGCCTCTGCTCTCAGCCTCTGCTCTCAGCCTCTGCTCTCAGCCTCTGCTCTCAGCCTCTGCTCTCAGCCTCTGCTCTCAGCCTCTGCTCTCAGCCTTTGCTCTCAGCCTCTGCTCTCAGCCTCTGCTCTCAGCCTCTGCTCTCAGCCTCTGCTCTCAGCCTCTGCTCTCAGCCTCTGCTCTCAGCCTCTGCTCTCAGCCTCTGCTCTCAGCCTCTGCTCTCAGCCTCTGCTCTCAGCCTCTGCTCTCAGCCTCTGCTCTCAGCCTCTGCTCTCAGCCTCTGCTCTCAGCCTCTGCTCTCAGCCTCTGCTCTCAGCCTCTGCTCTCAGCCTCTGCTCTCAGCCTCTGCTCTCAGCCTCTGCTCTCAGCCTCTGCTCTCAGCCTCTGCTCTCAGCCTCTGCTCTCAGCCTCTGCTCTCAGCCTCTGCTCTCAGCCTCTGCTCTCAGCCTCTGCTCTCAGCCTCTGCTCTCAGCCTCTGCTCTCAGCCTCTGCTCTCAGCCTCTGCTCTCAGCCTCTGCTCTCAGCCTCTGCTCTCAGCCTCTGCTCTCAGCCTCTGCTCTCAGCCTCTGCTCTCAGCCTCTGCTCTCAGCCTCTGCTCTCAGCCTCTGCTCTCAGCCTCTGCTCTCAGCCTCTGCTCTCAGCCTCTGCTCTCAGCCTCTGCTCTCAGCCTCTGCTCTCAGCCTCTGCTCTCAGCCTCTGCTCTCAGCCTCTGCTCTCAGCCTCTGCTCTCAGCCTCTGCTCTCAGCCTCTGCTCTCAGCCTCTGCTCTCAGCCTCTGCTCTCAGCCTCTGCTCTCAGCCTCTGCTCTCAGCCTCTGCTCTCAGCCTCTGCTCTCAGCCTCTGCTCTCAGCCTCTGCTCTCAGCCTCTGCTCTCAGCCTCTGCTCTCAGCCTCTGCTCTCAGCCTCTGCTCTCAGCCTCTGCTCTCAGCCTCTGCTCTCAGCCTCTGCTCTCAGCCTCTGCTCTCAGCCTCTGCTCTCAGCCTCTGCTCTCAGCCTCTGCTCTCAGCCTCTGCTCTCAGCCTCTGCTCTCAGCCTCTGCTCTCAGCCTCTGCTCTCAGCCTCTGCTCTCAGCCTCTGCTCTCAGCCTCTGCTCTCAGCCTCTGCTCTCAGCCTCTGCTCTCAGCCTCTGCTCTCAGCCTCTGCTCTCAGCCTCTGCTCTCAGCCTCTGCTCTCAGCCTCTGCTCTCAGCCTCTGCTCTCAGCCTCTGCTCTCAGCCTCTGCTCTCAGCCTTTGCTCTCACTGGTCTGGGCTGCCTCATTGTCTCCTCAATCTGTACTCCTCACATTTCTCTATGGTTTGGCTGTTTTGTGCTGACTCCTCAGCAATGAAATCGCATGTTAGCATGTATGTGATGTACTGTACTTTGTGGATGAATAATAATGATTTCCCTTGCCTCCCCTTACCCCCTTTCCACCATGGTTTGTGTTGCTTGTGCATGTGCAGTCAAAGACCTATGTACGACATAGAGATAGAACCTTCAACACTGTGGCAACTTAGAGATAGCAACCTTCAACACTATGGCCATATAGAGATAGCAACATTAAACACTATGGTGACGTAGAGATAGCAACCTTCAACACTATGGCGACGTAGAGATAGCAACCTTCAACACTATGGCGTCGTAGAGATAGCAACCTTTAACACTATGGCAACATAGAGATAGCAACCTTCAACACTATGGTGATGTAGAGATAGCAATATTCAACACTATGGCAATGTAGAGCTAGCAACATTAAACACTATGGCGACGTAGAGATAGCAACCTTCAACACTATGGCGATGTAGAGATAGCAACCTTCAACACTATGGCGACGTAGAGATAGCAACCTTCAACACTATGGCGACGTAGAGATAGCAACCTTTAACACTATGGCGACGTAGAGATAGCAACCTTAATAATAATAATAATAATAATAATAATAATAATAATAATAATAATAATAATAATAATAATAATAATAATAATAATAATAATAATAATAATAATAATAATAATAATAATAATAATAATAATAATAATAATAATAATAATAATAATAATAATAATAATAATAATAATAATAATAATAATAATAATAATAATAATAATAATAATAATAATAATAATAATAATAATAATAATAATAATAATAATAATAATAATAATAATAATAATAATAATAATAATAATAATAATAATAATAATAATAATAATAATAATAATAATAATAATAAGGTTGCTCCAACTAACCACATACACACTAACATTTTGGTATCTGTGACTGCTGGGAGCCCCTGCTATAGCTTGTAATTCGGTTTATACATGTATGTGTCTGATAATATCTTTGAATTACCCGCCCACTGCCACACCCAGGTGCATACTTTAAGGCCCGAGGCTGTCATCTGAGCGAGCATGAGCAGGAAAAAAGACGTCCCATCAATCTGAAACCAACAACAATACAATATTAGCAGCTACGGCAACACACCACACTGACAGCAGCATCAACATGCCACACTGACAATCAACAGCAGCAGCAACACACCACACTGACAATCAACAGCAGCATCAACACACCACACTGACAATCAACAACAGTAGCAACATACTATATACTGACAATCAACAGCAGCAACAATAATCAACACCAGCAGCAACATGCCACAGTGACAATCATCATCAGAAGCAACAACATGCCACACTGACAGTCAATAGCAGTATCAACATGCCACACTAACAATCAACAGCAGCAGCAACATGCCACAGTGACAATCATCATCAGTTCTAAGCAATAACATGCCACACTTACAATCAGCAGCAGTATCAACATGTCAAACTGACAATCAACAGCAGCAGCAGCAACACAACAAACAATCAACAGCAACATACCACACTGACAATCAACAGCAGCAACAGCAAATACCACACTGACAATCAATAGCAGCAACATGCCACACTGACAATCAACAACAACAACGGATGTGCATCCCTATATTGGCCACGCCCCTGTCACCTGAAGGTGTCCCCACCCACTGTCCTCAGTGACGGTGTCGCCAGTGAAGCAGTCAAACCTCGAGTGAAGTGCGTCCTCCCACGACTGTCGCTGCTTGAACCTCTCCACCTGCGGCCGTGCGAGACCCAGCATCAAATAAACAACACTACTAATTTGTACATGTGGAATAGGCACTGGCTCGAAGAAGAGAAGGGGGGGGGGGGGAATGGCGGGAACTGGGAGCAGGTGAGTGATAGTGGACAAGAGGAATGTGAGAGTTTGCGTTGCCATGCAAGTCTTTATTTGTTGCCATGCAAGACTGTATGTTGTGAGATGCAATATCTACCATGGTCACCCATGCTAGATATGAACAAGTTACCTATCCGAGATGCCTGGGTCACCCATGCTAGATATGAACAGGTTACCTGACCTAGATGCCTGGGTCACCCATCCTCAATATGAACAGGTTACCTGACCTAGATGCCTGGGTCACCCATCCTCAATATGAACAGGTTACCTGACCTAGATGCCTGGGTCACCCATCCTCAATGGTTACCTGACCTAGATGCCTGGGTCACCCATCCTCAATATGAACAGGTTACCTGACCTAGATGCCTGGGTCACCCATCCTCAATATGAACAGGTCACCTGACCTAGATGCCTGGGTCACCCATCCTCAATATGAACAGGTTACCTGACCTAGATGCCTGGGTCACCCATCCTCAATATGAACAGGTTACCTGACCTAGATGCCTGGGTCACCCATCCTCAATATGAACAGGTCACCTGACCTAGATGCCTGGGTCACCCATCCTCAATATGAACAGGTTACCTGACCTAGATGCCTGGGTCACCCATCCTCAATATGAACAGGTTACCTGACCTAGATGCCTGGGTCACCCATCCTCAATATGAACAGGTCACCTGACCTAGATGCCTGGGTCACCCATCCTCAATATGAACAGGTTACCTGACCTAGATGCCTGGGTCACCCATCCTCAATATGAACAGGTTACCTGACCTAGATGCCTGGGGCACCCATCCTCAATATGAACAGGTCACCTGACCTAGATGCCTGGGTCACCCATCCTCAATATGAACAGGTCACCTGACCTAGATGCCTGGGTCACCCATCCTCAATATGAACAGGTTACCTGACCTAGATGCCTGGGTCACCCATCCTCAATATGAACAGGTTACCTGACCTAGATGCCTGGGTCACCCATCCTCAATATGAACAGGTTACCTGACCTAGATGCCTGGGTCACCCATCCTCAATATGAACAGGTTACCTGACCTAGATGCCTGGGTCACCCATCCTCAATATGAACAGGTTACCTGACCTAGATGCCTGGGTCACCCATCCTCAATATGAACAGGCTACCTGACCTAGATGCCTGGGTCACCCATCCTCAATATGAACAGGTTACCTGACCTAGATGCCTGGGTCACCCATCCTCAATATGAACAGGTCACCTGACCTAGATGCCTGGGTCACCCATCCTCAATATGAACAGGTTACCTGACCTAGATGCCTGGGTCACCCATCCTCAATATGAACAGGTTACCTGACCTAGATGCCTGGGTCACCCATCCTCAATATGAACAGGTTACCTGACCTAGATGCCTGGGTCACCCATCCTCAATATGAACAGGTCACCTGACCTAGATGCCTGGGTCACCCATCCTCAATATGAACAGGTTACCTGACCTAGATGCCTGGGTCACCCATCCTCAATATGAACAGGTCACCTGACCTAGATGCCTGGGTCACCCATCCTCAATATGAACAGGTTACCTGACCTAGATGCCTGGGTCACCCATCCTCAATATGAACAGGTTACCTGACCTAGATGCCTGGGTCACCCATCCTCAATATGAACAGGTTACCTGACCTAGATGCCTGGGTCACCCATCCTCAATATGAACAGGTTACCTGACCTAGATGCCTAGGTCACCCATCCTCAATATGAACAGGTCACCTGACCTAGATGCCTGGGTCACCCATCCTCAATATGAACAGGTCACCTGACCTAGATGCCTGGGTCACCCATCCTCAATATGAACAGGTTACCTGACCTAGATGCCTGGGTCACCCATCCTCAATATGAACAGGTTACCTGACCTAGATGCCTGGGTCACCCATCCTCAATATGAACAGGTTACCTGACCTAGATGCCTGGGTCACCCATCCTCAATATGAACAGGTTACCTGACCTAGATGCCTGGGTCACCCATCCTCAATATGAACAGGTTACCTGACCTAGATGCCTGGGTCACCCATCCTCAATATGAACAGGTCACCTGACCTAGATGCCTGGGTCACCCATCCTCAATATGAACAGGTCACCTGACCTAGATGCCTGGGTCACCCATCCTCAATATGAACAGGTTACCTGACCTAGATGCCTGGGTCACCCATCCTCAATATGAACAGGTTACCTGACCTAGATGCCTGGGTCACCCATCCTCAATATGAACAGGTTACCTGACCTAGATGCCTGGGTCACCCATCCTCAATATGAACAGGTTACCTGACCTAGATGCCTGGGTCACCCATCCTCAATATGAACAGGTTACCTGACCTAGATGCCTGGGTCACCCATCCTCAATATGAACAGGTTACCTGACCTAGATGCCTGGGTCACCCATCCTCAATATGAACAGGTCACCTGACCTAGATGCCTGGGTCACCCATCCTCAATATGAACAGGTTACCTGACCTAGATGCCTGGGTCACCCATCCTCAATATGAACAGGTTACCTGACCTAGATGCCTGGGTCACCCATCCTCAATATGAACAGGTTACCTGACCTAGATGCCTGGGTCACCCATCCTCAATATGAACAGGTTACCTGACCTAGATGCCTGGGTCACCCATCCTCAATATGAACAGGTTACCTGACCTAGATATGTCTGGGCCTGTCTAAAATATGAACAGGCTTGCACGCATAAAAGGAAATGAGGAAAATCCATTCACTATACAACTACAAACATATTGCAGCCTGCACGTGATGAGAGCAGAGACAGTCCGTGGAGGAGATGGCTCTACGAGGAGAGAGATGCTGATGGCTCTACGAGGAGAGAGATGCTACGAGGAGAGAGATGCTAATGACTCCATGAGGAGAGAGATGCTGATGGCTACGAGGAGAGAGATGCTGATGGCTCTACAAGGAGAGAGATACTGATGGCTCTATGAGGAGAGAGATGCTGATGGCTCTACGAGGAGAGAGATACTGATGGCTCTATGAGGAGAGAGATGCTGATGGCTCTACGAGTAGAGAGATGCTGATGCTCTACGAGGAGAGAGATGCTGATGGCTCTACGAGGAGAGAGATAATGATGGCTACGAGGAGAGAGATGCTGATGGCTCTACGAGGAGAGAGATGCTGATGGCTCTACGAGTAGAGAGATGCTGATGCTCTACGAGGAGAGAGATGCTGATGGCTCTACGAGGAGAGAGATAATGATGGCTACGAGGAGAGAGATGCTGATGGCTCTACGAGGAGAGAGATGCTGATGGCTCTACGAGGAGAGAGATGCTGATGGCTACGAGGAGAGAGATGCTGATGGCTCTACGAGGAGAGATATGCTGGTGGCTCTCCACATACATGTATTTGTGGTGTCACACTCTCTGTCGTGAGGTTAATAGCGGCCGCAACCAGACAGCTGCATGTGTCCCAGAGCTACGTAACAAGGTGCTTGTGAGCTCACTACATAATGCCCTACATTTGTTTCTGGGTAAGGGGGTAAAGTGCGATCAGGAGAGGCATGACGAGCATGGGGGAGGGGAGAGGAATGGGGGGAGGGAGGGGAGAGGAATGGGGGGAGGGAGGGAGGGAGGGAGAGTGGGCCAAGGGACAAGGCTGGAGGAGGAAGAGAAAGGGCCGAGGCGTGGGGATGACCGAATGGGAGAGGAAGAAATGAAAGTGATAAAAGACGGAACAGGAGAGGTCTAGAGAGAGAGAGACGTAGGAACAGAAAGACCGTTCACCTTCTCCGCCTGCCTCATGTAGCAAAACAAAATCCCTCGCATGCACTTCACCGCATTCTTCTCCAGCTCGTGGGTACGTCCCTTGTCGTCTCCAACATGCCTGAAGGCCATGCCCACATGTAGCACACAAGACAAGGAAATAAACACACACATAGTTATACGACGGTGATAACATGGACAGTTAATTAGGGGGTAGAGTTTCAGGACTACAAGGCAACGAGTAATATTATATGAAACTGGACCATGCTAAATAGTCACACGTATATATGTAGGTGGATATATATGTGCGGACCTCATAGCCGGACAAACCGCTGGACCAATTTCGACCAAATTTGGCACATAAGATCTTCGACAATGACAATGCCCAAAAAGAAACGAGAAAGAATCGAAGAATGTGCCATGTGCATGCGAAATCGCACATTCTTGTGACAGCATTTCATGGGGAAGATGGCATGAACCCAAGTTGATACTTTGCATAGATGCCTGAAGCAACATGCAAAAGCAGAATATGATTGTGATATGCCAACCCGGTAAATCGGTCGGTCAAAGTCAGACAACTCAAAAACAGGAAATCATTTCTTACTAAGGCAGTTAGGCCAATTCTGATGCCAGAAATGGACTTCTGGTGCAATTTTAACTACTGGATGTAGTTTTTAAACTTTAAATCATAATATTTAGGGAGAAATGGTAACTTTAGTCTCATGGCAGTGTGACGCGACGGTCGCAGGGGCCAAAATTGGGCGGGGCCAAAATTGGGGGGGGCCATATCTCAAGAACAGTTGAGAGTTGGGCGAATTTTTTTTGCATGGCGACATATCTCATACATAGGAACTCATACATAGGAACTTGTACGTGAGTATGAACCAATTCTGAGAATATGAACCAATTCTGAGAATATGACCCTGGAATTTTTTTTTGAATTGGTTGATTTCATATGGAATGTGGAATGACCCTCATGCATGCTCCGGGTAGTTATCGGAAACAAATGCATGAACGCAATGCAACAGGTTTCTATTTAACCACACCTAAACCCCTCCCCCCCCCCCAGCAGGGAGGGGTATGTGTGGAGCTGTCTGTATGGAAGGGTTTAGATTACAGGCCACACCCCTTAGCAAGGCACAGCTGGTCGAGATTTTGCAAGAAGTTTGGCAAGACCTTTCCGAGAAGCTAGTAGGAAGGAAAAAAGAGGAAGGAATCCACCAGAACCAGTTGTGCAAGGATACTCCACAAGAATGCAAGCTGGGTCTCGACTATCAAGACTATGCATGTGAAACCACACACACTCACCATTACCTGTCTGATATGCTGCTGTGAAGTCATGAATCACGTGCATTTTGTGTGAAATGCACTGCCAGTGAGTATAAATGCTTTGTGTAGCGTTCTTTTCCCCCCTTTTTTTTCCTGATGAAGGGGACGAAGTATTTGGTTAAAATGTTGACAAAACAACAAAACAACAAAACTACAAACAAAAATAAAACAAAAAAACAAAAAAAACTGGAAATCTACAACTGGAAATCTACAACGTTTATTTATTTATTATTATTTTTGGGGGGGGGGTAAGGTAAATTTACATTTACATCTGTTCTCGTTCTACAGTTCACATTCAAGGTATGCACACTGAAGACATCATTAGGCACTCAAAATAGTGAGTAGGTGCAGCCAATGAGATCATCATTAGGCACTGTGACTAGCACCGAGTACTGTAGGTGCAGGCAATCTGATTGCACTGGAATTCCTTCCTTGGTGGTGGCCATCTTTAGGTCACCGTCTCGGTGACCTACGAAAGAAAACAAGAAGATTTTTCTCTCTGTTATTTAAATTTTGAACAGTTTGAAATAAGAAGGTGAGGAGGAGGAGTTAGCCATTTTTAGCTTCAGGAAGTGAACTGGATGGCCTAGCAACTTCACATCAGCTTTCCTGGTTTCTCCTGAAACTGTCGCACTAGACAGAGACATGTGGGGCCATGGTTAGCATGGAGCAACTGTAAAATAACTCTTTTTTGTTCTATGAAAAAATAAAAGGCACAGATTATTTTAAACACATGAAGCATTCTTGATGTATGATGTTAGCCTAGCCCTAGCCCTGGAGCCCTAGCCCTGGAGCCCTAGCTTCCATAGCCCTGGTAGCATAGCCTTAGCCCTGGCAGCCTTAGCCCTAGTAGCCCCGGCCCTGGCAGCCTTAGCCCTAGCCTTAGCCTTGGCAGCCCTAGCCCTGTTATCCAGCCCTTGTAGCCCAAGCCCTGGTAGCCCAAGCCCTGGTAGCCCCGGCTCTGGTAGTCTCAGCCCAGGTAGCCCCAGCTCTGATAGCTTTATCCCTAGTAGCCTTAGCCCTGGTAGTCCTAGCCCTGGCAGCCCTAGCCTATCGAGTGTGCTATGGCCCTGAATGTGTTCCTGGCATTGCCATAGTAATGCTGTGACAACAGAAGACTCCAGAAGCAATCGGACAACTCTGCATTTCCTGCATACTCCATACAAGTCACCTCCAAGGAAGCAGTACTCTTCAATAGCGTCACACCCTTGCAATGACGGCCAGTGTCAAGCTATTCCACCCTTGCAATGACGGCCAGTGTCAAGGTATTCCACTCTTGCAATGACAGCCAGTGGCAAGCTATTCCACCCTTGCAATGACAGCCAGTGTCAAGGTATTCCACTCTTGCAATGACAGCCAGTGTCAAGCTATTCCACCCTTGCAATGACAGTCAGTGTCAAGGTATTCCACTCTTGCAATGACGGCCAGTGTCAAGCTATTCCACTCTTGCAATGATGGCCAGTGTCAAGCTATTCCACTCTTGCAATGACAGCCAGTGGCAAGCTATTCCACCCTTGCAATGACAGCCAGTGTCAAGCTATTCCACCCTTGCAATGACAGTCAGTGTCAAGGTATTCCACTCTTGCTATGATGGCCAGTGTCAAGCTATTCCACCCTTGCAATGACAGCCAGTGTCAAGCTATTCCACCCTTGCAATGATGGCCAGTGTCAAGCTATTCCACCCTTGCAATGACAGCCAGTGTCAAGCTATTCCACCCTTGCAATGACAGCCAGTGTCAAGCTATTCCACCCTTGCAATGACGGCCAGTGTCAAGCTATTCCACCCTTGCAATGACAGCCAGTGTCAAGCTATTCCACCCTTGCAATGACAGCCAGTGGCAAGCTATTCCACCCTTGCTATGATGGTCAGTGTCAAGCTATTCCATATTAAAATATGCCTGTCTGCGGCCCACAGAATATACAGAGTTTGGGGGTACTGCTCCACCTGTAATTAGTTCTAGCACATGGACTGCTCTACCTAATTAGTTCTAGCACAGGGTCTGGGGAGACTGCTCCACCTAATTAGTTCTAGCACAGGGTCTGGGGAGACTGCTCCACCTAATTAGTTCTAGCACAGGGTCTGGGGAGACTGCTCCACCTATGGTAATGAGTTTGGGGAGACTGCTCTACCTAATTAGTTCTGGCACAGGATCTGGGGAGACTTCTCCACCTACGGTAATTAGTTCCAAGAGTCTGGGGAGACTGTTCTACCTCCTAATTAGTTCTAGCATAGTCTAGCACAGGTCGGGGGCTGGAGCATGTTGATGACCCCAATAACTATCTACCATCCTTTCCTTCCATGCAGCCCATTCTCACCGGCCAGTGCAGCAAATGTTATTATTTAGGTATGAGGGCTTATGGGGGAGTTGGTTTTGGAGGGCTTGCGGCGGGTTATTCTGGTGGTATGTTGTTTGTCCAATTTCTGGCTGGCTAATTATGCTATCTGGTCAGGGGTCGTGTCAGCTATTAAGGGGGGGAGCAGTTAATTAAAAAAATATATGTGGTTACCACTTTATAGCTCCGTATTCTGTAAACTTCATGGTATGGACTTGATATATAGCTCAAAAGATAGGTCTGTCTGTGTGCTCTCTTTTGATACGAAAACATTTTTCATAGGTAGAACTATAGCCAAGTTACTGGAGCTAAAGTGGAGGGAACTTCAAAACCTGAATGCCTGATTTTGCCCCATATAAATATTTCGAGATTGCAAAGTGCTAGAGAATTGAAATTAGCACCAGTGGCTAGAGGAAGCCCTACTCTATTATGCAATGATTAGGCGCTAAAACGTAAGTATGTGGTCAAGCGTGTGGGTGGAAAATGAATTGTATGGCATTTTAACAAAATTCATTTTCCACCCGCGCACTTGACCACATACTTACTTTTTAGTGCACTTTCCTCTAGCCACTGGTGCTAATTTGAACTCTTTAGCACTTGGCAATCTGGAGATGTTTATGCAGACATTCAGGTTTTTGAGGTTCTCCCTGCTCCAGTCACTTGGCTATAGTTAACCTATGAAAAATATTTTTAGTGTCAACAGAGAGCACACAGAGAGACCTATCGTTTGAGCTATATATCAAGTCCATACCATGAAGTTTACGGAATCTATGGAGCTATAAATTGGTAACCACAAGAAGAAAACAAGGGGGGAAATACATAAGTATAGTCCTCCCCCAAAAATGCAACTGTCCTTAAACCCATGCAGCCCGTTTTCACTGTGCAGCAGCGCCAGGCCTGTCTGGCTTAGAATCTTTGGGCATTCACTCTATTGATCTCATCACTATGACAACCATTCCAGATTTATGTAAGCCTGCAATATTTAAGACGGGTGACCCGTTCTGGTGAACGTACGAGGCATAGATCTATACATACACCATGTGTGGCAGTACCAAGTTTACCCTTCAATTCCCTATTGAGGGCCCAGTGACCACCAGTAATGGATGCTAGCATTGAGTAGCAAGAGAGAAAGGGGGGGGAAAGCTATAGAATGTTAATGAGCCAAGTAACTGTATCCATCGTCCTTTCCTGCCGGCCATACAGCTGCTTTAAACCTCCCAGTATGGTGAGGGCCTATGGGTGGGGGTGGGGCATGGGGTGTGGTTTTGGAGGGCTTGCCAGGGTTATTAGGGTCTTGGTTTGTTGTTTGTCATATTTCGGGCTGGTTTGTTCCATTACCTGGTAAGGGGTCCCATCAGCTATGAACCCATATGTGCAGCCTGTTATTACTTGCGCAGCGCAGGCAGGCCAGTTTAGCTTTGAATCTGCTGCCGGGGCATCCTCGCAATCGTTCTCTTCACTATGGCAACCATTCTCAATCCATGTAAGCCCGCATAATTTAAGACGGGTGACCCGTTCACATTTTTATGGGTGGTGCATGTGCATAGATGCATGCATAGATACATACATACATGTGCCATAAGGCAGTGCCAAGTGTTCCATCCAACTCTCCACCGAGGGCTTGCTTCGCTCACCAATAAGCAATAGACGAGTCAAGAACCAACAGGCAACTTGTGACTGCATTCCCAACAATTTGTTCCCATATGTAGGCATGCGGTATTCCCAAGCTATTGTTATTTGGATGGGGTAGGGAGTGGCCCATACAGCACACTCTGCTTTTGCAAAAATATCCCTTTACCTTATGTAAGCAACTCTTTACGTTACATTACACTGTGTTATACGCCTAGCATGACGAGCAGCGGGTTTACCTGTAGGCCACTGAGAGGTACCAGAGGGCAGAGGCACAGTATATGTTGTCTCTGACACGAGCGTGCCTGCTCTTCCCCCTAGGGAACAGTCCCAAGGTGTGACTCTGGTGGCACAGCATGGTGGAGTGAACTACAGCAGCAGAAATAGTAGTAGTAGTAGTAGTAGTAGTAGTAGTAGTAGTAGTAGTAGTAGTAGTAGTAGTAGTAATAAGAATGATAATAATGATGATAATAATATCAATAACAATAAATACAATAAATAATAATAACAACAAAATTACAACAATAATAGCAGTAGTAACTAGCCTGAAGTCGCTTAGACCCTTTACCAATTGTTATGCATGTAATAGAGGTCAATCTCGACTTTTTTTATTCGATTTGATCCTGGAGGAGCCAATGAAATTACACCATCAGGTGACAGAGATATTGTCACTTAAAAATAATTATTATTATTATAGTAGTAGTAGTAGTAGTAGTAGTAGTAGTAATAGTAGTAGTAGTAGTAGTAGTAGTAGTAGTAGTAGTAGTAGTAGTAGTAATGTTTGGCACCTAGGTTGTCTTTGGCACCTAGCTCTTTGTAATTCTATAATAACCATTCAAGTATAACTTATTGTTTGTATGTACTTAGTGATGGCCTACCTCGAGGCTCAACAGAACAATTAAATTATTTATTACAAAGACAGCTGAACATCTGTGAAATAACGAAAACCATTCAAGACTAACCATCTCCATGACAAGTGTATTAATTGGTAAAGGTTGTCCATGAGAATGTGCTAAGCACAGACCTTGCTAGCATAGCCAAACTTCTATGCCACGTTGGATAATGATTAAGACAATGTCACGATGGCAACCTTGGTGAAAATGCATGCGCGGCAACGATATCTTCAAGGCCACTTACTCTCTTTGTAATAGCCATCCAGTAAAGCTGTACGCCTTTCTTCTTCCATCCTGAAAGATTGACTAGACTGTATTCACGACTAGCAAAGACAAACAGCATGCAAAAGCTTTAGCATTTCAGGAAAACAAAAGATGTATTCCCATGAGTGTGCACCGTCTAGAATTCACCTAGTAACTAGATGGCTATACTTTACCAAATCGCTATGCACATCGCGACAACATTTTTCTCTAACCCTCTTTCTTGAAGCCCCTTTAGATCACTTTGACCATGACCCAACGTCACGAAGAGTCAGATGACGACACCTATGTCACGCTTGGATCTGCATTTGAGAAGCTAGAGACGGTGGAAGATGTTGAGAAGGCTAAAAGAAAGAAAGACAAGGAATATTATGTGACTGATGAGCAGGGGAGGAGGAGGTTTCATGGAGCATTCACGGGAGGCTTCTCAGCTGGCTATTATAATACAGTTGGCTCTAAGGAAGGTGTGTACCTGCCCAAAATGCAGTCACATATACAATTTTTTAACAGCCACTACCATCACTATAATATACCACTATAATATACTTAACTAGGATGGACCCCCTCAACATTTGTGTCATCAAAAGTCAAGAAAGCCGAATTTTCTTCACAACGACCTGAAGATTTCATGGATGATGAAGTAAGTAGAGTTGTGAATGCCACAAATTTGGTGTCATCATAACAGGGTTATCATCATAACAGGGTTAATCTTATTGTTTGTTTATTAGGACTTGGGGGAGTTTGGTATCGCCCCTCGGGCTGTCGCCGCAAGAGAGACATTTAATGTGCAGAAGAAGGAGGAACAGACCTTTAGCGTGGGACAGAAGAGACAAGAAGAACTACGGTCTGTGATACCCGGTGACCCAGCCTTGCAGAGTTTGATTATCCCGGCACGGTGTACCATCGGAGCAAAGCTTCTCAAGTCCATGGGCTGGAAGGAGGGTCAGGGGGTGGGCCCAAAATCCGTCAAGTACTCCTCCAAACAAGGTGAAAGAAGCAAGCTTTAGCCTTTAATGGTGGCAGCATGTATGCAGAACTTGATGCATGCATAATGAAGGGAGAGGGAGATAAGGAGAAATGCATCGAGTGTGAAAGGTGTTTGTGGTTAAGAATGGCACACATTCGAGAGCAATATATCTGCTATAATTTCAACTACAATTATTTATTTTAGACGAAAAACAAGCTCGGCTCAAACTCGCTTGGACACACTTCTTAGAATCCTAAACAGTAAAAATGATTCTAACCACCAAACCAAGCGTTTGAATCCTTGGGCAACTTCTTAGAATCCTAAACAGTGGTTCTAACCACCAAATCAAGCATGCCTTGAATCCTTTGCAAAGGTAGTAAATGTGAAATTATTCTTTGGGACCTTGTATATACCTATCTGTCTATCGGGGGGTGTGGTAGGATTTGACCCTATTTAAAAATGGTAGACGAGAAGGGGAAAAAAACAAATTTTAATATCTTAGCTAGAAACTCATTTTAGCAGCTTCTTAGAATCTTAAACAATGGTTGTGGCCGATTCTAACCACCAAAATATACTTCTTGAATCCTTCGTGAAGTTAGTAAACCGGCAACACCTCCCCCCCCCCCCCCCCAAAAAAAAACACTTAAAAAACATGAAGTTCATCGTCAAGATCTTCCATCTATCTATCTATCTTCTTTTTCTTCCCACACATAACTTGCATATAGTTTGTCTGTTCATCATAATGTTACTACCAGAAAAGACTCCAAACTGTCCATTTCTCGGTCCACCACTAACATGCTTCTCTATGCACAAAAAACATCTCTTTAGTAATAGACATGGCATCCATGATTGGTTAATTCTGGTGTAACGCTGAGTAACTTCATGTAGGTGGCTGCTTGACTACTAAAAACAAGCTGGAAAATAAGCTGGAAACGAGACAAAATGTTTCAACATATACGATTGAAACAAGACTGTAGACAACAAATGTTTTACAGGACCCTTTACCTATTAACATAATACTGCAACAACAAAAAGTTAATAGGTAAAGGGTCCTGTAAATATTTGTTTGTCTATTTGTCAATTTGTAGTTTCATTTCTTTTTTATCAAACTTTTTTTTTTGTAAAAAATAGTACTAGGTTCTAGGTAGGAAGAGGGAGCTTTTCTAGGGGGGGGAGAGAGAGACCAGAAGGGAGGGAGAGGAGGGAAGTTTCACTGTAGCTCACCTGGCTGCTGACATGCTGACATAATAAACAGTCAAAATTCTCTTGCTCATGCAGCCACCTGTCTTATAACTCGCATGCCTATTATGCCTATTCGAAAGCCTAGAGGCATAGCAGCGGCATGTGGTTTAATAACATTTAGCTACCCAAAGTATGGAAGAAGGCTGAGCAACACTCTCCAGCTGTTAGAAGTTGATGGTTGAACTGCATATTGTTCAGCTACCAATCTTTAATAGAATTAAAAAAATTTAAACTATTTCTCCCAAAGAAACAACTTAACTCACTCCGTTGCCACTGACTCTATTCCTACCTAACAGCCAGCGTTTTTAATTAAAGCACACCAAAATATCTATCTATAGATTCTAAAATTGCTTGCACGGAACCTACAATGGGAAAGATGTTTCAGGCCTTCAAATCACCCCTCATTTGACCCTAGACTCTCTTAAAGACTGTCTTTGCATTTCGTTCAGACCAGTCGACTGTCAAAATAAAAATGTTGCAACACTGCAGTAGCTCATCACAAAACCACACCTCTTTAACTGAACATTCGCTTCCTCTTCTGCAGAGAAACGGAAGCTACCGAACACAGACAAGGTCTCTTCGGTTTTTAGATGTAATAGCAGAGGCATAGGAAGCTGTTTTTGAGTGTGGGGGCGGACCCTGGATGGGAATGGGAATGGGGTGTTTGAATGGGGCATGTGTGTTTACGCTCTATATAGAATATACCATTATGCATACACTGTAATAGATATCAAAAATAATATTAGAAAGCATTTTAAAATAGGGATCAAAGCAATATATGCCCCGATGTTGTGCATGTGTGTGTGCATGCATGTGTGTGCATGCATGCGTGTGTGTGTGCATGCGTGTGTGTATGCATGCATGTCTGTGTGTGTATGCATGCGTGTATGTGTGTGTGTATGCATGTGTGTGGGTGCATGTGTGTGCAATATGCATGTGTGTGTGCATGTGTGTGTGTTTGCATGTGTGGGTGCATGTGTGTGCAATATGCATGTGTGTGTGTGTGTGCAGTGGACCCATGTTGGGTTATGCAAACACCTACAGCTAATATTTCTAGTTAAAAAAAGAATTAAATTTTTCTTCTGGTAAAGGGATTTCTAGAGGTTAGATTGGATCGAGCACGCACACTGGAAAGGGCCATTCTAAATTCGAATGGCTGGGAGAGGAGGTGTGTAGTCATAATGGAGTCAAACATTCAGCATGCCACAACAGCTATTTCATCATTTTATATTTAAAGAAAAAATTATGTATAATTGTGTTGCTTGTGAATTACCAAGATTTTGATTATAGAATCAAAGAAAATCTACAGTTGCTCTTTGCCTGGGGCATCGATGGAAGGCGTGGGAGTGGAGGCCGAGGGGAACAGTTTTCCCAAAGAGGGCGAGGATGACAGTTTTCCCAGTGAGGCCGAGGGGTTTTTGTTTGCCCCCTCTGACGTGACCTCTTGGGAAGCCGAGGGAAAGGACGACACGCACGGGATTGGCTACAGAGGGATGGCCAATCAACAAGTCCTCGGGAGCAGGAAGGCTACTGCTGCTCTCTATGGCATGTCTGGAAAGGTGGGTGTGGTCTTTAACAAGGGGCACGGTCTGATGTGGCTGTGGGTTGTTCCCGGCACTGTGAGCGAGGTCTATAACTGGGGTGTGTGGCTTGATCGAGTTGAGGCACATTTTGTTTGGGTCGGAAGGTGTGATGTGTATTGAAGGAAGGGGGCTGGGTTTTGCTATTCCTATGTGAAATAGCAGGGGTCGTAGTGCAAACACAATCAGTAATTTAGTGTGGATGGCAAAATATCGCACAAGGTAAATGCAATTGCTGTTCCCACTACATTACGAGTGGTATTTGTTCGTAACAAACCATATCTCGTGTTAATACTATACAATAAGAATTTCTCTAGGAACCATGTTAATACCATCATACATTTCACTAGGAACCATGCTATCTCCTGTTAATAGCATACAATAAGAATTTCACTAGGAACCATGCTATCTCCTGTTAATACCATACAATAATTATTTCACTAGGAACCATGCTATCTCCTGTTAATACCATACAATAAGAATTTCACTAGGAACCATGTATCTCCTGTTAATACCATACAATAAGAATTTCACTAGGAACCATGCTATCTCCTGTTAATACCATACAATAAGAATTTCACTAGGAACCATGCTATCTCCTGTTAATACCATACAATAAGGATTTTACTAGGAACCATGCTATCTCCTGTTAATACCATACAATAAGAATTTCACTAGGAGCCATGCTACATATCTCCTGTTAATACCATACAATAAGAATTTCACTAGGAACCATGCTATCTCCTGTTAATACCATACAATAAGAATTTCACTAGGAACCATGCTATTTCCTGTTAATACCATACAATAAGAATTTCACTAGGAACCATGCTATCTCCTGTTAATAATTATTTCACTAGGAACCATGCTATCTCCTGTTAATACCATACAATAAGAATTTTACTAGGAACCATGCTATCTCCTGTTAATACCATACAATAAGAATTTCACTAGGAACCATGCTATCTCCTGTTAATACCATACAATAATTATTTCACTAGGAACCATGCTATCTCCTGTTAATACCATACAATAAGAATTTCACTAGGAACCATGCTATCTCCTGTTAATACCATACAATAAGAATTTCACTAGGAACCATGCTATCTCCTGTTAATACCATACAATAAAAGAAAAACACTTCAGGTAGTTCTACACCATTAATATCTAATTGCAGTTAGCGAGCTACTACACTTCAGAATAGGAATTCCATACTTCATCTCCGAAAGTTAACACCTTTGTCTACTATACTGACATGTTCTGCGCACGCTTATTAGGGCGCAATTTCACCTCTCTTTTTTTTCATTGCTATTTTTTACTTTACTCACCGCTACCAGTGGGGGAAAAGTCTATGATTGGCTAAGAACTGTGAAATACAACGTAGCTAGCCACAGGACTCTATGGCATTACACTACAGGAAGCAACTGAGGTGTGGTGTTAGTACAGCATTACACTACAGGAAGCAACTGAGGTGTGGTGTTAGTACAGCATTACACTACAGGAAGCATCTGAGGTGTGGTGTTAGTACAGCATTACACTACAGGAAGCAACTGAGGTGTGGTGTTAGTACAGCATTACACTACAGGAAGCAACTGAGGTGTGGTGTTAGTACAGCATTACACTACAGGAAGCAACTGAGGTGTGGTGTTAGTACAGCATTACACTACAGGAAGCATCTGAGGTTTGGTGTTAGTACAGCATTACACTACAGGAAGCAACTGAGGTGTGGTGTTAGTACAGCATTACACTACAGGAAGTAGCTGAGGTGTGGTGTTAGTACAGCATTACACTACAGGAAGCAACTGAGGTGTGGTGTTAGTACAGCATTACACTACAGGAAGCAACTGAGGTGTGGTGTTAGTACAGCATTACACTACAGGAAGCAACTGAGGTGTGGTGTTAGTACAGCATTACACTACAGGAAGCAACTGAGGTGTGGTGTTAGTACAGCATTACACTACAGGAAGCATCTGAGGTTTGGTGTTAGTACAGCATTACACTACAGGAAGCAACTGAGGTGTGGTGTTAGTACAGCATTACACTACAGGAAGCAACTGAGGTGTGGTGTTAGTACAGCATTACACTACAGGAAGCAACTGAGGTGGGTGTGGTGTTAGTACAGCATTACACTACAGGAAGCAACTGAGGTGTGGTGTTAGTACAGCATTACACTACAGGAAGCAACTGAGGTGCGGTGTTAGTACAGCATCACACTACAGGAAGCAACTGGGGTGTGGTGTTAGTACAGCATCACACTACAGGAAGCAACTGAGGTGGTGTTAGTACAGCATTACACTACAGGAAGCAACTGAGGTGGGTGTGGTGTTAGTACGAGATATTTCATTGGTCTGTTTCTTTTGTGTTGTTGTCATTTATCCTCAGGCATTTGGAACGGGCGCTCTGGACGAGGAGGATGAGAGGGAGGAAGACGATGTGTATGGAGTGGAGACCTTCACGTCGTATGACAGCACGTTGGCCCCCGAGGGTGACATCAGTATGGAGCGCAAGTTTGGCTGGACTGGTGGACAGCATGCAGGTATGGAACCAGACTGGATGTCGGTGCATGTGCAGGGGTGCCATAGTAGGGAGGAGTTTGGTCCTGTATTGCCACACCTTTTTCTGGGACATCCCGAGATACTTGTGATTCCACACATGTGTGTACCAGGATGTGCCTAGTGAGGGTGGCTGTCTACACATCATAGATGCCTGCATGTGTGTACCAGGATGTGTCTAATGAGGGTGTGTGGGTGGGTGACAATGGTTAGGGCTATTTCAGGGCTAGGGTTAGGGCTAGGGCTAGGGTGGCCAAGGCTAAGGCAAAGAGTATTCTAGGGCTAGTCTGGCCAAGGCTAAGGCCAGGGGTATTCTAGGGCTAGGATATAGGGATAGGCTGGCCAAAGCTAAGGCCAGGAATATTCTAGGGCTAGAATATTCTAGAGTTAGGGCTAGGGTGGCCTAGGCTAAGGCCAGGGATATTCTAGGGCTAGAATATTCTAGAGTTAGGGCTAGGGTGGCCTAGGCTAAGGCCAGGGATATTCTAGGGCTAGGATATTCTAGGGTTAGGGCTAGGGTGGCCTAGGCTAAGGCCAGGGATATTCTAGGGCTAGGATATTCTAGGGTTAGGGCTAGTCTGGCCAAGGCTAAGGCCAGAAGGGTATTCTAGGACTAGAGCTTGGCCGAATAGTCCCAAGCACATATCTCGAATTCAGGTATTGCATTCCGGAATCCACACTGTATAGTATCATGCTCACTAGTGACATCCTCACATAGACAAGAGTATCCCTGGAATCCCGGGTTGTCCTAGGGAAGGGTGTGGCAGGACTGGCCCTCCCTCGGGCTGGGCCTCCTTGCTGTGGGTCACTCTTCTTCTGCGAGTGCCAAGGAGGGTGGCAAAGACGCACACCTTTTTTTCTGTATATTGATATTTTGACCTATTGACCTCCATTAATCATCCACAATATTACACTCTACTGTCAATTAGCTAATCAGATGTGCAGAAATGTTGCGGAAAACTACCAGGATGTTTTTTGTTTTTATTTTACGCAAAAAAAAGAAAGGGGGGAAATACCTTAACAGCTGCTGGTTGATCGCTTACTGGCGGCTCTGGCCATCGTTTGTGGGGGGTTTTTAAGGGGAAAAAATTGTATGATTATTACAAACTACATAGCAGAGGTACCCGAGTGTTGCCCGGGAGGGTACGATAACTAGCAGAGGAGCACAAAATGAGAGTGAGTATGTGCCCCCCTCCCCTTCCCTCCCCAGGCGTTGAACTCCCAATGTTACTCCCAAATCCCTTATATATGGCAATTTAAAAAATCTTCACATCATCCGAGGACGACGCTACCCTCTGGAAATCTCACCATTTCAGCAACTGCAGATGTTTTCAAATAGAGTAGGGATAGAAGCAGTCGGCTAGCAAACTGTTTGCATTGGGTGAGGTAAAACCTAGCTAGCGTAGGTTGTTGCATTGTTGGGGTGCTAGCAACGTGAATGTGATAAAAACACATGTGCAGGTATATTCCTAAACAAAATGGCTGACTGACTGACAATTGCTAGCCAGCCAGACTGGAGCCAGCAGTTAGAGCCAGGCACTGCCAGCCAGACTGGAGCCAGAAACTAGAGACAGGCACTGCCAGAGACTGGAGCCAGCAGTTAGAGCCAGGCACTGCCAGCCAGACTGGAGCCAGCAGTTAGAGCCAGGCACTGCCAGCCAGACTGGAGCCAGCAGTTGGAGCCAGGCACTGCCAGCCAGACTGGACACAGAAGCTAGAGACAGGCACTGCCAGCCAGACTGGAGCCAGCAGTTAGAGCCAGCCAGACTGGAGCCAGCAGTTAGAGCCAGGCACTGCCAGCCTGACTGGACCCAGAAGCTAGAGACAGGCACTGCCAGCCAGACTGGAGCCAGCACCAGCCAGACTGGAGCCAACAGTTAGAGCCAGGCACTGCCAGCCTGACTGGACCCAGAAGCTAGAGCCAGGCACTGCCAGCCAGACTGGAGCCAGCAGTTGGAGCCAGGCACTGCCAGCCAGACTGGACACAGAAGCTAGAGACAGGCATTGCCAGCCAGACTGGAGCCAGCAGTTAGAGCCAGGCACTGCCAGCCATAGTGGAGCCAGCAGTTAGAGCCAGGCACTGCCAGCCATAGTGGAGCCAGCAGTTAGAGCCAGGCACTGCCAGCCAGACTGGAGCCAGCAGTTGGAGCCCGGCACTGCCAGCCAGACTGGACACAGAAGCTAGAGACAGGCACTGCCAGCCAGACTGGAGCCAGCAGTTAGAGCCAGCACTGCCAGCCAGACTGGAGCCAGCAGTTAGAGCCAGGCACTGCCAGCCAGACTGGACACAGAAGCTAGAGACAGGCACTGCCAGCCAGACTGGAGACAGCAGTTAGAGCCCAACCAGTGTCAGATTGTAACTGCACTTATACCCATACAGTAGCTCATGAAATAACACTCTCAGCCATTGCACTTACAAAGGCAACTGTTGCTATGATTAGTTACTGTACAAGTAACTAGCCAACATATTATAAGGAAAAAGGAATAAAAAATAAAGCTTCTATAATAATAATTAAAGTATTAATTATAATAATAATAATAATAATTAATAATAATAATAATAACAACAACAATAATAATAATAATAATATCAGAATAATAATAATATCAGAATACTAAAAATTGCTGGTCTCTTCTTCCAATCATGTGTTATATTGTATATATTCCTTAGATTGGAGCATGTCTTCCTTCAAGAAAGCTTCCAAGCATACCACCAAGACTATGGTAAAGATGACTCAAAGCCCATCCTCTTGCTTCTCTCCTCTCTTTCGTTTATACCCTCTAATAAACTGATTCTTTCCCAGCTCTCTCTCCCTCCCTATCTCCCTCTCTCCTCCCCCTCTCTCTCTCTCAACCTTGATTGAGTTTGCATGACTGGCACAGCATCACGGAATGGCAGATTTTGGGTAAAGGGTTTTAGTGACATGCAGATATTACTGCACGTTTCCTCTTCCTGCTGCATGACATTTTCACCAGTAAACCTCTGACACTTTTTATTGAAGCCAAAGTTTTTGTGGTCTACCCCCTAGAGCCCACTCTGTATGTGATGTACCCCCTAGTCCCTACTCTGTATGTGATGTAGCCCCTAGTCCCTACTCTGTATGTGATGTACCCCCTAGTCCCTACTCTGTATGTGATGTACCCCCTAGTCCCTACTCTGTATGTGATGTACCCCCTAGTCCCCACTCTGTATGTGATGTACCCCCTAGTCCCCACTCTGTATGTGATGTACCCCCTAGTCCCTACTCTGTATGTGATGTACCCCCTAGTCCCCACTCTGTATGTGATGTACCCCCTAGTCCCTACTCTGTATGTGATGTACCCCCTAGTCCCCACTCTGTATGTGATGTACCCCCTAGTCCCTACTCTGTATGTGATGTACCCCCTAGTCCCTACTCTGTATGTGATGTACCCCCTAGTCCCCACTCTGTATGTGATGTACCCCCTAGTCCCTACTCTGTATGTGATGTACCCCCTAGTCCCTACTCTGTATGTGATGTACCCCCTAGTCCCTACTCTGTATGTGATGTACCCCCTAGTCCCCACTCTGTATGTGATGTACCCCCTAGTCCCTACTCTGTATGTGATGTACCCCCTAGTCCCTACTCTGTATGTGATGTACCCCCTAGTCCCTACTCTGTATGTGATGTACCCCCTAGTCCCTACTCTGTATGTGATGTACCCCCTAGTCCCTACTCTGTATGTGATGTACCCCCTAGTCCCTACTCTGTATGTGATGTACCCCCTAGAGCCCACTCTGTATGTGATGTACCCCCTAGTCCCTACTCTGTATGTGATGTACCCCCTAGTCCCTGCTCTGTATGTGATGTACCCCCTAGTCCCTACTCTGTATGTGATGTACCCCCTAGTCCCCACTCTGTATGTGATGTACCCCCTAGTCCCCACTCTGTATGTGATGTACCCCCTAGTCCCTACTCTGTATGTGATGTACCCGCTAGTCCCCACTCTGTATGTGATGTACCCCCTAGTCCCTACTCTGTATGTGATGTACCCGCTAGTCCCTACTCTGTATGTGATGTACCCCCTAGTCCCTATGATGTATGTGATGTTCCCCCTAGTCCCTACTCTGTATGTGATGTACCCCCTAGTCCCCACTCTGTATGTGATGTACCCCCAAGTCCCTCACTCTGTATGTGATGTACCCCCTAGTCCCTACTCTGTATGTGATGTACCCCCTAGTCCCTACTCTGTATGTGATGTACCCCCTAGTCCCTCACTCTGTATATGATGTACCCCCTAGTCCCCACTCTGTATGTGATGTACCCCCTAGTCCCTACTCTGTATGTGATGTACCCCCTAGTCCCTCACTCTGTATGTGATGTACCCCCTAGTCCCCACTCTGTATGTGATGTACCCCCTAGTCCCTACTCTGTATGTGATGTACCCCCTAGTCACCACTCTGTATGTGATGTACCCCCTAGTCCCCACTCTGTATGTGATGTACCCCCTAGAGCCCACTCTGTATGTGACGTACCCCCTAGTCCCTACTCTGTATGTGATATACCCCCTAGTTCCCACTCTGTATGTGATGTACCCCCTAGTCCCCACTCTGTATGTGATGTACCCCCTAGTCCCTACTCTGTATGTGATGTACCCCCTAGAGCCCACTTTGTGATGTGCTCCCTAGAGCCCAGTTTGTCAGATCTGCAGGAGTTTGGTGGCTAGGCACATTAGATGAAGTCAGGTCTGAGATCTGTAGGGGCAAGGTGGCTGGCACATCAGATGAGGTCAGGTCTGAGATGGTGGCTGGGCATATTGTGTGATCCCCTTACGCTCGATGATCTTTTGTCAAATTTGTGATCTTACACAGAGACCCATTCTCCTTCTTAAAGTGTCTGTGAAGATTGGAGGACTAAAAAGTATACATCTAGTTAGCTGGAAGGCCTGATTCCATGCCACCTCAGGATCTAGTTAGCTGGAAGGCCTGATTCCATGCCACCTCAGGATCTAGTTAGCTGGAAGGCCTGATTCCATGCCACCTCAGGATCTAGTTAGCTGGAAAGCCTGATTCCATGCCACCTCGGGATCTAGTTTGCTGGGGGAAGGCCTGATTCCATGCCACCTCAGGATCTAGTTTGCTGGGGCCTGATTCCATGCCACCTCGGGATCTAGTTTGCTGGGGGAAGGCCTGATTCCATGCCACCTCAGGATCTAGTTTGCTGGAAGGCCCAATTCCGTGCCACCTCAGGATCTCGTTTGCTGGGGGAAGGCCTGATTCCATGCCACCTCAGGATCTAGTTTGCTGGGGCCTGATTCCATGCCACCTCAGGATCTAGTTTGCTGGGGCCTGATTCCATGCCACCTCAGGATCTAGTTTGCTGGGGCCTGATTCCATGCACCTCAGGATCTAGTTTTCTGGAAGGCCTGATTCCATGCCACCTCAGGATCTAGTTTGCTGGGGCCTGACTCCATGCCACCTCAGGATCTAGTTTGCTGGAAGGCCTGATTCCATGCACCTCAGGATCTAGTTTGCTGGAAGGCCTGATTCCATGCCACCTCAGGATCTAGTTTTCTGGAATGCCCAATTCCGTGCCACCTCAGGATCTAGTTTGCTGGGGCCTGATTCCATGCCACCTCAGGATCTAGTTTTCTGGAAGGCCTGATTCCATGCACTTCAGGATCTAGTTAGCTGGAAGGCCTGATTCCGTGCCACCTCAGGATCTAGTTTGCTGGGGGCTGATTCCATGCCACCTCAGGATCTAGTTTTCTGGAAGGCCTGATTCCATGCACTTCAGGATCTAGTTAGCTGGAAGGCCTGATTCCGTGCACCTCAGGATCTGGTTTGCTGTGACCAACCACCTTCTCTTCCTAAAGGAATTTTGGCACTGCCTCCCTCTTGTATTGTATGGACTTGAACAGAGAAGCAGGTTAGAGATCTTGCTCTGTGGATGTGCATACCAGGGCAATGATTGCCAGAGCTGTCCACTAGAGACTGCATTTCTGAAGGTGAAAATCTCTCCATGTCTTTGTCTTTAGATGTTTGATCTTCCTGCATACCTCTGTCATGGTTTGCTTTATAGCTGCTTTGCAAACTTTGCCCGGAACAAACTCTCAGTTAACATGGTGATCTCATAATCAAACCTGAATATGCTCATTTGATGTTTTGGCTAGATGCTCTAGCCTTCACCACTTCTCTCTCTCTTTTCACTCTTTCCTTCTCCCTTCTCAAGTATCATAATCCTCTTGGCAGCATGTCCATCAACATGGCCACTGACTAGACGCAGGCAGCATATTCAAGTTCTCTCAACTTCCCTTTCTTCTGTCTTCTCTTATCCTCTCTTCTCCATTCTTTTTTTAGCCTCTCTTCTCCTCCCTTCTCTCTTCCCTGTTCTTGACCTTTCTCTTCTTGTTCTCTTCTCCTCCCATCTCCCTTCTCTTGTCTTCATTCTTCTCTCCTCTTTCCTCTCTCTCTCTTCATTCCTTCATTGTGCTTCTCTGTCACCGTCGACATTTCCCTTGCCACGCTTCCCTTTCTCGTTTAGAACTATCCTCCACCAGATGTTCCACGAAATTTTGTGTGCCGGCACACGTTCGGATCTTCAGATGCTCAAGAATCTCCTTCTGAAAAAGTGACAAAGAAACCATTTACTTCCAGAGAGAGATCACAGATATTGTCGGACAAACCAGGTAAATATTGTTGTTGTTGTTGTTGTTGTCATAAGTAATGTAATAAGAACCAAATGAACCATAACCAACCCGTCGATAATCCCCTGGTGGACTTAACGAGGGGAATTGCTGTGTGATTAATATCAGCTATTAAAAATAGATAGTCAATAATCCATTCTGTTGTTGTTGTTGTTGTTATTATTGTCTATTGAAATGTGCATAGACTCTGTGTTCAACCTGTTGTCACATTCTGATCGTGAGCGTCTAAAGAACGCCACAGAGATGGCCAGAAGAGGCTCTTCTCAGATGCTTGAAGGAAATAAGAATTCGATCCCACCATTACCATTGGCTCCACCCTCCCATCCAGCACTACTGCCACTCCCAGCACTCTCACTACAGACGAGACCATCGATTCAGACTTTCCAAGCTTCAGGTTAGTCTAACTACTGATTGTTGGCAGTACAAGTTGCATGCCCTATTCATTCTGATGTGCTAGTATGTGTATATAGAGCTATGGTCAACCTACTTCAACCTGCCTCCACTCAGTGTGATGTTGGTCCAGTGTGTGTCCCCATAGAGCTATTGGCAACCTACCACAACCCAGTGTGCTGTAGGTCCGTTGTGTGTCCCCATTGAGCTCTTGTCAAGGTGCCTTCACCCAGTGTGGTGTTGGCCCAGATGTGTCCCCATAGAGCTGTGTCACCCTACTTTAACCTGCCACAACCCAGTGTGATGTTGGTCCAGTGTGTGTCCCCATTGAGCGCTTGTCAAGGTACTTCAACCTGCCTCCACCCAGTGTGATGTTGATCCAGTGTGTGTCCCCATTGAGCGCTTGTCAAGGTACTTCAACCTGCCTCCACCCAGTGTGATGTTGATCCAGTGTGTGTCCCCATTGAGCTCTTGTCAACCTACTTCAACCTGCCTCCACCCAGTGTGGTGTTGGTCTAGTGTGTGTCCCCATAGAGCTCTTGTCAACCTACTTCAACCTGCCTCAACCCAGTGTGATGTTGGTCCAGTGTGTGTCCCCATAGAGCTATTGTCAACCTGCTTCAACCTGCCTCAACCCAGTGTGGTGTTGGTCCAGTGTGTGTCCCCCCCATTGAGCTCTTGTCAACCTACTTCGACGTGCCTCAACCCAGTGTGATGTTGGTCCAGTGTGTGTCCCCATAGAGCTATTGTCAACCTACTTCAACCTGCCTCCACCCAGTGTGGTGTTGGTCCAGTGTGTGTCCCCATAGAGCTCTTGTCAACCTACTTCGACGTGCCTCCACCAGTGTGGTGTTGGTCCAGTGTGTGTCCCCATAGAGCTCTTGTCAACCTACTTCGATGTGCCTCCACCCAGTGTGGTGTTGGTCTAGTGTGTGTCCCCATAGAGCTCTTGTCAACCTACTTCAACCTGCCTCAACCCAGTGTGGTGTTGGTCCAGTGTGTGTCCCCCCCATTGAGCTCTTGTCAACCTACTTCGACGTGCCTCAACCCAGTGTGATGTTGGTCCAGTGTGTGTCCCCATAGAGCTATTGTCAACCTACTTCAACCTGCCTCCACCCAGTGTGGTGTTGGTCCAGTGTGTGTCCCCATAGAGCTCTTGTCAACCTACTTCGACGTGCCTCCACCAGTGTGGTGTTGGTCCAGTGTGTGTCCCCATAGAGCTCTTGTCAACCTACTTCGACGTGCCTCCACCAGTGTGGTGTTGGTCCAGTGTGTGTCCCCATAGAGCTCTTGTCAACCTACTTCGATGTGCCTCCACCAGTGTGGTGTTGGTCCAGTGTGTGTCCCCATAGAGCTCTTGTCAACCTACTTCGACGTGCCTCCACCCAGTGTGGTGTTGGTCCAGTGTGTGTCCCCCCCATTGAGCTCTTGTCAACCTACTTCGATGTGCCTCCACCCAGTGTGGTGTTGGTCCAGTGTATGTCCCCATAGAGCTCTTGTCAAGATACTTCAACCTGCCTCCACTCAGTGTGGAGTTGTCTAGTGTGTGTCCCCATTGAGCTCTTGTCAACCTACTTCGATGTGCCTCCACCCAGTGTGGTGTTGGTCCAGTGTATGTCCCCATAGAGCTCTTGTCAACCTACTTCAACCTGCCTCAACCCAGTGTGGTGTTGGTCCAGTGTGTGTCCCCATAGAGCTCTTGTCAACCTACTTCGATGTGCCTCCACCCAGTGTGGTGTTGGTCCAGTGTATGTCCCCATAGAGCTCTTGTCAACCTACTTCGACGTGCCTCCACCCAGTGTGGTGTTGGTCCAGTGTGTGTCCCCCCCATTGAGCTCTTGTCAACCTACTTCGATGTGCCTCCACCCAGTGTGGTGTTGGTCCAGTGTATGTCCCCATAGAGCTCTTGTCAAGATACTTCAACCTGCCTCCACTCAGTGTGGAGTTGTCTAGTGTGTGTCCCCATTGAGCTCTTGTCAACCTACTTCGATGTGCCTCCACCCAGTGTGGTGTTGGTCCAGTGTATGTCCCCATAGAGCTCTTGTCAACCTACTTCAACCTGCCTCAACCCAGTGTGGTGTTGGTCCAGTGTGTGTCCCCATAGAGCTCTTGTCAACCTACTTCGATGTGCCTCCACCCAGTGTGGTGTTGGTCCAGTGTATGTCCCCATAGAGCTCTTGTCAACCTACTTCGATGTGCCTCCACCCAGTGTGGTGTTGGTCCAGTGTATGTCCCCATAGAGCTCTTGTCAACCTACTTCGACGTGCCTCCACCCAGTGTGGTGTTGGTCAGGAACCTCCTTTTTGTTATTATTAATTCCAGAGGCAAAGCCGTTTGCCAGTGACCCGGCCAAGCAGGCTAGGTATGACGCATACTTGGTGGGAAAAGGTAAGCACTTATGTAAGTGAGAGAGAGAGAGGGAGTGTGAAAATTGGCAGGAGACGAGAGTTGGAACTGGTTAAGTGGGTATGAATAGAGTAGCTAGTATGGATGAAGCGTGTGGCTACAGATTATGGTGGCTGGTGAATGGGAGGACCTGGGGGAGTGGTTGAGTGAGGTGGGTGGGGGAGAAGTTGAAGGTGAGATGGATAGTTTGACGGAATGATCGGGAGGAAAGTGGAGGTGGGTGTGAAGGAAAAGTGGGTGTGTGAAGTTTTTACCTCTAACTGCCTCCAGCCTCGCCAGCTGCCGAGGGAATGACGGAGTGGGAGCGTCAACGGGAGAAGGACAAGTTTTCCCAAGCATCTCGAGCGTTCCAGCCACTCACTTCATCCTTGTCTTCACGCTTCATCAGAGCAGAAGTGGCAGGCGACAATGGAGGCTCTGGTTTGGGGGTCACGAAGGAGGAGAACCGGCCAGAGAGGCCTGTGGTAAGGTGCGAGGGAGGGGGAGTGCAGTAGCCAAGTCAAGCACACACCAAGTCATTCAGTCTATCCACTGCTAGGCTGGTATATGCATATGGACCATATTTCCTCGATTAGACCACAAATTATTTACTATCTTGACTGAAATAGTACACACCATCATTTATACCGCATACCAGCGGGAAACTCCAGAGAAAAGTCTCTGTCTGGGGTGTGGGGGGGGGGGGGGGGGGGGGGGGGGGGGAGGAAGCTAGGTAATCGGTCAACACTGAAGTGATACTGAAGTGAAGGTCATAAATTGTGGCAATTCAGTCATGACAGATGGGTCACATGATGATAGCATTCACGGTTAACTTTAAAGCCCAAGCAAGTGGCAGTGCCAGCGAGACTGGCAACTCCACGGAAAAGAGGTGAGAGAGACTGACGACAATGATTCCTTCGCAAGTGACGGACGATAGCTAGAGCACGAACATTATCACCTGTTTGAGCTCGTGTGATCTCGTGCAGCTGCTGTGCGCATATCTGTTGGTCGTGTTTAAATATTAGAACATCCTCTTGAATAGTTGGCGCAGCTCGGCAGCTCATGAATTTAATAGAATGTGACTGGTATTCTAATCAAGGAAGTATGGTACAGATGGAAGGGCTTATTAAGCAGGATTCGCCATTTGTATATATCAAGCCACTCCCTCTTGATTTGACCCAACCCCTATTTCAAATTGGTGCAAGCAAAAAAAAAAGAACACATGCCGTGCAAAGTTCATTATAACTCATCATAACTCATCACTCAGCTAAAACTCACTGCTGGTTTCGGCTCCAAGAACATTGTCAGCCTGACCAGCAACCAACCAGACCATTAAAAACTATGAAATTCTGTCTTCAAGCATCTTGCCTCTACCTCTCCTCACACCACACACATAACTTGTGTGTGTGCTATTTGCATAACTCATTGCCAGAAGACTACAACTTGTCCGATGACTATTTCCCCCCCAAAAATTTTCCCCCCCAAAAATAGTAAAATACCTAAAACACAGTGAACACGCTTGTGTGTGTGTGTGTGTGTGCACTTGTGCATGTGTGAGTGTGTATACATGGTTTCATACAGTGGTAGGGGAGTGGGAGAGAAAAGTGTCTCAAGCTTGGAAGTGTTGACATGTATATACTAGCCTGCAAGTGTTGGCCTGACTTTTAATCAGATGAAGATTGTGAAGACATATTTCCCCAAATAGAAGTGACCTCAACCTTGCTAGGCTCTCGTGTGCATCATTCGAAGGCCTCAACCGACTTCAGTGGATCGTAATGCAATTTTGGACGTAAGATTATCATGTCAAAATATGAGCAGAACAAGAATTTTCCAATGTGGGACCCTTTACCTATTAATATATTTTTGTTTTTTTTAAATCTGTATTATATTTGGAGTTCATTATTAGGGTCCTACAAATGTCTACATTTGGTAGATTCTTGTCTTTTTGACAACTCAATCCAATTCATATGATTGTACAATATATATATATATTTTTTACATAATAGGTAATAATAGGTGTAATTTTTTCCCCCCAAAAAAGGCGAAATTCTACCTTTTGACCTCTTACCGTTCATTACCTTGGACCTCTTTGCTACACTCACAACAGCTTAATTAAAGGTCGTTAGCTCTCCCAATCCAGCAGGTTAGATCTGTAAAAGGAAGTCGGTCTAGTTATATAAGCCTATGCCTGCTTCAGAGTTTGTACTGGTTTGTGGTCATAGCAAATCTCACGCTGAGCGTGCCAAGATAACAGGTGAGGTAGCAGCATCACACACTGCACAATGTTCTGTGGATATACTCTTGTGGTTGTTGTCAGGCGAGCCGCTGTACTGAAGATGTCCTTGTGTGTGTGTCTTTCCACTTCCTTTTGGTCCGTCGGTGTGTGTTGTTCTTTCTCTCCAGACACCGGAATCAGATGCAGTGCAAGCCGCCAGGGTGGGAATGTTTGGAGTGCTGACCAGAGAGGTGCAGGATTGGCACCCTCACAGAGCCGTCTGCAAAAGGTTCAACATTCCAGATCCTTATCCCAAGTAAGTGCACATGAAACAAGCACTTGTTGCTGTTGTTGTTGTTGTTGCTTTGTGTGTATGTGTGTGTTTGTAAAAGTTCAAGAGCTCTGATTTAGCAAGTATTGTGTGTCTGCTATCTGTTCTAAGTTAAGACAATCAGATGTGCTTGCCAATGACAATTAGTAATATTGAAATTTATGCCGGAGTTAATTACCAAATTTGCCTCAGTTTACTCTTTCTACTATCGTGAAGTGTATAGAATATATTTGCCTCAGTTTATTATTTCTACTATCGTGAGGTGTATATAATGCATGGCTGGAATATATTTGCCTCAGTTTACTCTACTATCATGAGGTGTATATAATGCATGGCTGGAATATATTTGCCTCAGTTTACTCTTTCTACTATCATGAGGTGTATATAATGCATGGCTGGAATATATTTGCCTCAGTTTACTCTTTCTACTATCATGAGTGTATATAATGCATGGCTGGAATATATTTGCCTCAGTTTACTCTTTCTACTATCATGAGGTATATCTAATGCATGGCTGGAATATATTTGCCTCAGTTTACTCAGTTTACTCTTTCTACTATCGTGAGGTGTATATAATGCATGGCTGGAATGTTGTTCTCTCACTGTTGATCAGTTCTTCAGCCCTCGGAGTGATTACTGAAAGAGAGCAAAGGAAGTTATTTGGCGACACTTCAAGGAACATCAACTTCTTGCACACTGAGAGAATATTGGCTTCTGAGGCTCCGCCTGAGGAGGGTGTGGCATCAGCCGATCCACAAAGACCAGCTGAAGGAACGGGAAGGAGCGAAGAGGAGAAGTCAAGTGATGTGCCCGAGAGGAGAGACGCAACTGCCTTGGCTAGTGACAAGCCAGAGGCCCCGGAGGATGTGACAGAGGTAAGGTGGATGGTTGGTGGCAGTGATGTGGACATCTTGGCCTTGATAATAGCACACATTTTCATGCATTAAGCATGTCTTAGGTTTAGTGCCAAGAACAACTTCTCCTCAACACTTGGTCCAGTGTCTTCTTCAATATCTTTAACATGTAGAAGAGCTGCAGTGTCGACTCTAGTTGCCAACAATTTGAAGAAAATGTCTGATAGATTGGGGGGGTGTTCAGTACAGCTACAGCCTTTCCAAGGGATTCTGGGGATGTCCCTAGCTCTAGGATAATCCACCCTAGCTCTAGACCTAGATTATCCCTGGTCTGAACACTAGAATGGCTCTAGAGCTGGTGCTGATTCTAGGATCCATGCTGTGTAGTCGGTGACCCTTACTACTTGACCTGTAGAGTCATTCCCTCAATCACTGCTGAGACCTGCACCAAGTAGGGCATTCTCTCAATCACTGCTGAGACCTGCACCAAGCAGGGCATTCTCTCAATCACTGCTGAGACCTGCACCAAGTAGGGTATTCTCTCAATCACTGCTGAGACTAGGCCAAGTGTTTTCACTAAATGTCGCATCCAGCTACGGAGCCTAGCTAGTGGACTAGCTATAGAATGACAGCAGACGTCTCGAGCTTGCCTGCATGTAACTTTTGCCATAGTTACTCTCTTAGCGCTAATAGGATTGGCTGTCTTCACATGCCTCCGTTGCCTAGTACCAAACCATGTGATCAAAGATATCTTTTAGGCACTTCAAAGCAACGACATGACATTGTCTGTGCCTGCGGAGGAAGATAACTGTGTAAAACGTGCTCATAGTCTCTCTACAGAAATCTGGGCAAGGTCTTGCCAAGATTGTCTTGCCAAGGTAAATCAGTCTCAAAGGGACGGATAAGTTTGCTTAGAGCGTTAGCTCAAGTAGCCCACCCCCATACCCCCAGAAGCTCTGCAGTTGTGTTGTGTAATTAACTGATGGTAGACTGTTTTTAAGTGGACACTTGGGATGGAGTTTGGCTTGAGCTAACGTACCTGTGGCCCCAGACTGTGACCCAGGCTGTTTCTAGACACCTCTGAATGTGAAAAGATCGATGGTGGATGTCACATTTTGTAGAACAAACAGAAGGATCGGTGCATGTGTATATGGAGTGGTCAGGGTCCCATTAGGGGGGTTAGGTTATGTTATGGTTGTGATCATGCCTACTGGATTGTGACATTTACCTTTTTTAGTGAAATATTTTTTGGTTGGAATGAAACGCCACCCCAGCTGGCAACATGGTCAGCACTCACTTTCTCTTTCCATCAGCTTAAATTTGTGCAAAGCCACACCCATCATCTGTCCGATCCGCTGCGATTCACGCTAGAGGCATCACAGATCATGTGCACCACTTGTTTATTTAAGCACATTTCTTCGTGTTGTGAATTCATTCTCACCCTGAAGAATGGAGCTGAATGCCTTGCTTTAAGACTCAATAGGAATTCAAATGTTTGCTCATTTGGCTTCCCAGAATGTTCCTGAATGAACATTTCTGCCAAGAGCAGGTGGGGGAAAACATTGTGAGTGTGAAAATTGTTGGCATTTTATAAGGGTTGTGGGGGCTTAATTAAAGGTCTGATGCCAACCAGAAAATGTTATCCTTACTCTATTGGAGCTCTTGGCACTAAAATGTGTAATTAGAGGCATCCAAAGTTTTTTGGCACGAGAAGGGGAAGGAAAAAAAAGTGCCCCCTGTGAGGCTCGAACTCACGACCTTCAGATTATGAGACTGACGCGCTGCCGACTGCGCCAAGGAGGCACGTGATAATTTTCCTTCAAATAACATTAATATTACAATAACCTTCTCAATAGTCTGCTTTATTCAATGTTCTTGCTTTCATCAGGAATAATGGCTAGAGTACTTGTTAATATGGCTAGAGTATTTGTTAATATATCCAATTTCAAGTTGATTATTGTTATGTCAACTGACTTTATTCTCTCTTGTAGGAAAGGCCTTCCATGGACTTGTTCAAAGCTATTTTTGCTGACAACTCCAGTGACAATGAATCATCTAATGATGAGAGAGAAAACGCTGATACTCGTGCAGATCAATCTCATGAAAGTGCAAAAAAGGTTAAAGAAATGCAACAACCTAGCCAAAGAAGATGGCAAGATTTATCCGTAATCACCAGTACAGTCCTTCCATCTGTCCAGCTGCCTCAGACTGAGCCAAGGAGTAAAGACTTACCTCACTCAAGAGAGAGACTCAGTAATCATGGACACCATAACACTGACAATCACTACGACCCATGTGAAAGAGGAGATTGTAATGATGCCAACCTTCCTGGTAATCATCATCGAAAGCAACATTCACGTGAAGTGACCAGAGACATGGCCTCCAACCACAGACAGGCTACACCTAACTCTGCAAAAGACAGTGATGGAATGCTTCAAAGTGGAGACAAATCTGGAGAGGACAACAAAAGATTGCGGAGGGTTGAGGAGGAAGAACAGGCTAGAGGGAGAAAACAAGATCTCAGGCGAGCCAGTGAAAGTGATTTGCAGAGGAAAGAGGAGAGAGGGGCCAAACATGAAGGAGACAGCGGAGACAGGAGGATATCTCCACAGAGAGGTGTGGAGGAAAGGTTGGCCGAAGAGACTGAGAGGAGTGAGGAGACGAAGGAGCTCGTGATGACCTTTGGACCTGTGCTTCCTCCTGGTATGCTATTCGTAAGCTTAGTAGTCAAAACCCATAGTAAACTATTAGTAAACTATTAGTAAACTATTAGTAAACTATTTGTAACCAGTCGTGTCATTAGGGATGTCAGTGGTCCTGTGGACTGTCCTAATTCTAGCTCTGGCCCTGTACCCCATTATCCCTAGGCCCAGCAACCCTGGCCCTTTATCCCTAGCCCTATATCTCCAGCTCTGGCCCTGTATCCCTGGTCCTGTATCCCTAACCCTGGTGTATCTCTAGCCCTGGTCCTATATCCCTAGCCCTGGTCCTGTATCCCTAGCCCTGGTGTATCTCTAGCCCTGGTCCTGTATCCCTAACCCTGGTGTATCTCTAGCCCTGGTCCTGTATCCCTAACCCTGGTGTATCTCTAGCCCTGGTCCTGTACCCCTAACCCTGGTGTATCTCTAGCCCTGGTCCTATATCCCTAGCCCTGGTCCTGTATCCCTAGCCCTGGTCCTGTATCCCTAACCCTGGTGTATCTCTAGCCATGGTCCTGTATCCCTAACCCTGGTGTATCTCTAGCCCTGATCCTGTACCCCTAACCCTGGTGTATCTCTAGCCCTGGCCCTGTATCCCTAGCTCTGGCCCTCTGTTGCTAGCCCTGGCCCTGTATCCCTAGCCCTGGCCCTGTATCCCTAGCCCTGGCCCTCTGGTGCTAGCCCTGGTCCTGTATCCCTAGCTCTGGCCCTCTGCTGCTGCCTTGGTCCTGTATCCCTAACTCTGGCCCTCTGGTGCTGCCCTGGTCCTGTATCCCTAGCTCTGGCCCTCTGGTGCTAGCCCTGGTCCTGTATCCCTAGCTCTGGCCCTCTGGTACTAACCCTGGCCCTGTATCCCTAGCTCTGGAGCCCTGGCCCTCTGGTGCTAGCCCTGGCACTGTATCCCTAGCTCTGGCCCTCTGGTGCTAGCCCTGGTCCTGTATCCCTAGCTCTGGCCCTCTGGTACTAACCCTGGCCCTGTATCCCTAGCTCTGGAGCCCTGGCCCTCTGGTGCTAGCCCTGGCACTGTATCGCCAGACAGTATTTGAACTTTGAACTATTCTTGTCCATGACATGACTGAACATTTAGTAATGGCCTGGTCTGCTCAGTCGGGCATCCACTCTTGCTGTGGACATGATGCATAATACATACCCCAGTACAGTCAGTGCTCATTATTTTGTTGGGTCATTTTTCATGTGCATCGATCAAAACAAAACTTCAATCCAGCTAGAATATGCCTCACTATACATAGACACAATGACGGGTCACATACAGGCACTACCAGTATGCATATCATTATAGCCTGCACACTAACACATGTGGCACTACCAGTATGCATATCATTATAGCATGCACACTAATACATGTGGCACTACCAGTATGCATATCATTATAGCCTGCACACTAATACATGTGGCACTACCAGTATGCATATCATTATAGCCTGCACACTAATACATGTGGCACTACCAGTATGCATATCATTATAGCCTGCACACTAATACATGTGGCACTACCAGTATGCATATCATTATAGCCTGCACACTAATACATGTGGCACTACCAGTATGCATATCATTATAGCCTGCACACTAATACATGTGGCACTACCAGTATGCATATCATTATAGCCTGCACACTAATACATGTGGCACTACCAGTATGCATATCATTATAGCCTGCACACTAATACACGTGGCACTACCAGTATGCATATCATTATAGCCTACACACTAATACATGTGGCACTACCAGTATGCACATCATTATAGCCTGCACACTAATACATGTGGCACTATCAGTATGCATATCATTATAGCCTGCACACTAATACATGTGGCACTACCAGTGTGCACATCATTATAGCCTGCACACTAATACATGTGGCACTACCAGTATGCACATCATTATAGTCTGCACACTAATAAATGTGGCACTACCAGTATGCATATCATTATAGCCTGCACACTAATACATGTGGCACTACCAGTATGCATATCATTATAGCCTGCACACTAATACATGTGGCACTACCAGTATACATATCATTATAGCCCGCACACTAATACATGTGGCACTACCAGTATGCACATCATTATAGCCTGCACACTAATACATGTGTACCAGTATACATATTAGTATAGCCTGCACACTAATACATGTGGCACTACCAGTATGCATATCATTATAGCCTGCACACTAATACATGTGGCACTACCAGTATGCATATCATTATAGCCTGCACACTAATACATGTGGTACTACCAGTATACATATCATTATAGCCTGCACACTAATACATGTGGCACTACCAGTATGCACATCATTATAGCCTGCACACTAATACATGTGGCACTACCAGTATACATATTATTATAGCCTGCACACTAATACATGTGGCACTACCAGTATGCATATCATTATAGCCTGCACACTAATACATGTGGCACTACCAGTATGCATATCATTATAGCCTGCACACTAATACATGTGGCACTACCAGCATGCATATCATTATAGCCTGCACACTAATACATGTGGCACTACCAGTATACATATTATTATAGCCTGCACACTAATACATGTGGCACTACCAGTATGCATATCATTATAGCCTGCACACTAATACATGTGGCACTACCAGTATGCATATCATTATAGCCTGCACACTAATACATGTGGCACTACCAGTATGCATATCCTGCACGCTACTGCTAGTGGCACTCGGCTACCTCCCCATATCATCATGATGACATCAACGCATATCATCATGATGACATCAATATTGTATACAGATCAGTGCTGTATTAGACCTTCAGCTTGGTAGAACTAGGACAATGGCATGACCAATGCAATTTAACAATGCTAGATTTTTAAAGATACACAACACATGTACACACATACTGTGCATGCACGCACACGCATGCATGCACACACACGTTTCATCCTATAGTGGATCAGGCACGCACATGTACGCACACACAAATTTCATCCTCTAGTGGATCAACTAAAACACTAATCATTTTGTTGTTTTCCTTGATTTCTAGTAAACTACTAAACTACTAATCCCACAAACTCTAGACTGAATGTAAATGGTAATTATAAAAGCTTGTAGTTTCTATTGCTTTGGGGACAACCCAGCGGAGCATGGAGCATGGAGCAAGCCAGCCAGCGAGAGCAGCTTTCTGTTGATTCAGGGGTGTGAGGAGGTGTGAGGAAGCTTGTGATGATCGAACAGCAGCCGCAAGTATGTGACTCTCTTTGTCTTGGCAGGTGCCTAGCGAACTCTGCACTTGCCAACAATGAATGGAAGGTTCAGGAAGGTGTCTTTATTTTTATTAAGCTCCCAGACAGACAGTGTGTCCTTTAACCCCTTCCTTTAACCCCTTCCTTCCCAGACAGCATGTTATGGCTCCTTTAACCCCTTCCTTCCCTCCTTAAATTTTTTTATTCGTGATGGTCCAAATTCCATTATGTTACTCTACAAATAGCCACTTTTTTCAAACTTCATTACAATAATGTTTCTTGGTTCCCCCCCCCTTCTAGGAGATAGCATACCGGCACTCCCTGCCATACCGGCACTCCCTGAAAGTCGTAAGGAAGAGGACGTAGCACATAAAGGCAGAAGACGGAAACACAAAGACCACACCCACCATCACCACAAGAAGAAGAAGAAACATGTGCGGGCGTCATGAGGATTTTTTTATTTTTATGTCATGTGATGATCATGTGAGCTTTAATAATGTATTATATGCTTATATGCCACATCATGTGATCACGGGACTTCTAATATATTATGCTTGGCATGTGACCCATATATCACGTGACAATCATGTGAGCTCTACTATATTGTATGCTTGGACTCTTTAAATAATAACGAATAATAACGAATTTGCAATGCTTGCGCAATAATGGACTTATAAGACAGGATACTTGCAACAATCCCTGGTGACCAATTATACAGATGAATCCTAGCTTGTTTCCTAACGATTCTGAAATGTCCCTAACCCTAGAACATCTTAGCCCTGGAATACTTGGTCTAGCTAGTACTGAAGCTTGGATCCATGCTGTATAGCCAAGTAACCTTCACTTGTAATTCATATAATATAAATAAGCACATATTGTAGATCTGGAGAAACCTGGAATGCAAATAAACACGTACACTGTATGTAGTAGATCAGGAAACCACTCCGATGCACGGCAGTGATGCACGGCAGTGGGGCACAATCTCCAACAGTGTTGTCAGGGGAACAATTTGAAATTAGATGGCAACCATATTCATCACCTGAGCACAGGCTAGTTCCTGACAACCAAACCAAGTAGGTAGGGTTCTTTGTTCACCGATCCTTCCCTCAGCACTTTTTTGTGTCCTCCCAGATTGAGTAATTGTTGTGCTCCCCACAAATAATGATTCTGTGCCCCCCCCCCCCCCAGATAATTTTGCTGCGACAGTTGCCTCGAACATTCCCCTCGGGGTTACAATTTACAACAACAAAAAATGTCAACCACTTTAAAATACCACTTAAAAATCCAACACACTTTTCAAGATCGCTACACAAAAAAAAATGGAACTCGTTTCGGTCTATAATTGGAGGACTCTCCCTGCACATTCATCACTACTGCATGGCAATGGCCACACCCCTTATGCCATGTTGGACCCATAAACAACCCGTCGCTTACATTCATGCGTTTATAATGTTTAATTAGGTTTAATTACTAATAAATATATGCATACACACACACACACATACATAAATGTTCTTGGGTATGAATTATCTCTAGTCGTCGGAATTCACACCCGGCTCAGCAGATGCACACCTCATTGTGGTACGAGCTCTTTCACGAGCTCTTTCACTAGAGATGATCCACACCACACTCCGCCTAATAACGAACTTATCATGCCACCAAATAAGACAATAATTTGAATTATGCCAGGGCAAGGTAAAGTGGCCTGACAACTAGATGACTCACACAAGTATAGTTACAACCTTACTGATCAGCGGGTAGGATACGAGATATCTACCCATTATTAGCCTAATATTTATCACACCAAATTGATTTGATTGTCTCGAATTTCGCTAACTTAATCATTTATGGTCTGACTTGTGAACCATGTGGGTTTAACGTTCATAGAGCATGGGTTCAAAGTGCATGGCCATGGCAAGTCATAAGCCCTACCCACCCCTTAACTATTACAATGATCTCAATGATCCACTCGAATATTTACTCTCTTGATATTTTGACTTGATGCCTTCATCAGGAATTTAAATAAAAGTCATTGTAATTTAATTTATTATCGACTTCATTGTTCACAGCTAGTCTCAGTTGACAGCTAGCCCCCCCACTAGGGAGAAAATGTTCCTTCTCTCTCTGCTCAATGGCATTGTAAAGAACTTGAGCTGTAGCAGCCATTGCTGGAACCTTTCAAGGTAATGGAGAGCAGACTATTACCTACTCTGGTCTCGTACACAAAGAGAGGAGAAATGGAGTATTCCTCCCCCCCCCCCCCCCACACACACACACCCACCACACACACCTGCCACTATTGCTTTCTCCGACTTGTGCACTTGTGGGTGTGTATAAGGAAGGAGTGGCTAGTCCAGGACAATATTCACCGACAGACAACCTGAAAAGTACCTTAGAAGGTTGCAGCGAGCTGGGCCTTCAAAATGTCAGGTAAACGGCATTTATCAGCTTTTTACAGCAGCTAACACGAGAGAAAAGGGCACTTTAACTACGAGCATTCCTTTACAGAGGGTAGGGAATCGTCGCACAATTAGTTCACTTGGTTGCTGCAGCCACAATTTAGAACCCCATGCTTGTCGAACCTTGGAAAACTGCACAATTTAGAACCCCATGCCTGTCGAACCTTGGAAAACAGCGCGATTTAGAACCCCATGCCTGTCGAACCTTTGCACGATTTAGAACCCCATGCCTGTCGAACCTTGGAAAACAGCGCGATTTAGAACCCCATGCCTGTCGAACCTTTGCACGATTTAGAACCCCATGCCTGTCGAACCTTGGAAAACAGCGCGATTTAGAACCCCATGCCTGTCGAACCTTGGAAAACAGCGTGATTTAGAACCCCATGCCTGTCGAACCTTGGAAAACTGCACGATTTAGAACCCCATGCCTGTCGAACCTTGGAAAACAGCGCGATTTAGAACCCCATGCCTGTCGAACCTTGGAAAACTGCACAATTTAGAACCCCATGCCTGTCGAACCATGGAAAACTGCACAATTTAGAACCCCATGCTTGTCGAACCATGGAAAACTGCACAATTTAGAACCCCATGCTTGTCGAACCTTAGAAAACTGCACGATTTATAAGCCTAACATATAGATAATCTGAAACATGATTTGTAATGGACCAATGGTTAGTTCGACTAGAGCCAGTAGGTTTTTCTGTGCCAGGTACGAAATGTTGACGCGACAAATCTATTGGTCGTTGTAGCAGGTATCCTTAATTAGTGTAGTAAATGATTACTGCAGTTCGATACTTTATACTTGCCCACATAAGTGCATAATGCTTGGATAGCGTGAGTATGAGAAACAGCACATTCCACTTGCACATGAAAACTTGGCTGTACTTTACCAGACGTACGTCCAGCCTACAAGATGATGAAGGAGGCAAATGACTGAATTTTGGACAAAGTTCGCTCCATTAAAAATATATTAAAAAGTGATACCAATTTTGACATTTGACATGTACATTATTTATAACCACTCAGTTTCTGTGTATAAAAAGTATGTGATGGATCAGCATCAAGTGTTTGTGTACTTGGCCACTACTATGGCAACGACCTCGGCTACGACCCCAGCTAGAGCTCCCAGAACATTGCCCCAGACTATAAGCCAGTTCAGATGTCTTCTGATCATGACAGAGATCAACTGTGGAAAATACAATGAACATGTTAAGCGATCAACTCTGCCTGAAAAGGTTGTGTTGGCATTTTCTTGGTGATAGGTGTAGGTGACAAGACCAAAAAAAGTTCTGGGGCCCTAAGTAGTCCACTCAGATCTTTTTGGTCACAAATCTAGCAAATCTGACCCTACCCTAGCCTTGAGGTGACCCCTGCTGCTGAGTGCCTGGGCCCTACTTCGCAGGAGCATGATCTGCGAGGATGGCCTCTGCTACTCATGAGCAACACAACACTCCAGCAAAGCTTCGTGCCCCATGATGGACCATTAAATGGTGCCAGTTTCCGATTCATGCGCCCTCTACACATGTAGCAAGTGCCCAGCATCTGATTTGGAGGGTGAAAGGTTCCCACGGACCCACGGGGGGCGCTGACTATGTACTTTACAGCAATGCATGCAAATGTGGCCTGAGGCTATTCTTGGGACTAGAGATATTCTAGGGCTAAGGCTATGGATATTCTAGGGTTAGGGCTAAGGCTAGGGGGTATTCTAGGACCAGGGCTATCTATGGCTAGGGGTATTCTAGGCCAGGGTTAGACTAGGGGCATTATAGGGCCAGGGTTAAGGCTAGGGGTATTCTAGGGCCAAGGCTAAGGCTAGGGTATTCTAGGCTAGGGGTATTCTAGGCCAGGGTTAGACTAGGGGCACTATAGGGCCAGGGTTAAGGCTAGTGGTATTCTAGGGTTAGGGCTAAGGCTAGGGGTATTCTAGGACCAGGACTATCTATGGCTAGGGATACTCTAGGCCAGAGTTAGATTAGGGGCATTATAGGGCCAGGGTTAATTAAGGCTAGTGGTATTCTAGGGCCAAGGCTAAGGCTAGGGGTATTCTAGGCCAGGGTTAGACTAGGGGCACTATAGGGCCAGGGTTAAGGCTAGGGGTATTCTCTAGGGTTAGGGCTGGTTCATAATATGCCACAGATAACAGTGACACAACACAATGTAGTTCTTATTGCGAACATCAAACACCCTACAAAGCTGTCATCCATTCTTTAGGGTGAACATCCCAGGACAATCCCGAGTGTTCAAGTGCCTATGATGGGACAGTCAGTCACCCTCTCAAGAGACATCTCGGAGTAGTCTCAAGGACCCCGAGATGTCCTGAGAAAGTACCACATATCCCTCGGCATGCACACAAGGCCAACAGTGCTACACATGTAACTGAACTATACCATCACACAAACATCAAAAGTCAGGTCCTCATGTAAACAGGACTTGCCGTTGGTTACCTGTCTGACTTTGGTAGGCGACAGGTCTTCGGTTCTCTCCTCTAATATTCTCTCTACCTGTGGTTTTGCACAGAAGCAAACTAAAAACAGGAATTACAATGAACAATGAGAGGGTGTGTGATGGCTGTTGTTGTGTGATGCAGGAAGGAGTCTTTGAGCCTTCTCTGTCAGGTTAGTGCTGTTCATGTGCAGTGACAATCAGAGAAAACAAGGATCTTGGTGGACGGTTTAAATTTAATTTCTTTAGTCGCTTGGGCCAATGATTCCAGCGATTGTTTCTGGATCAACATCACACTGGGTTGAGGCAGGTTGAAGTAGGTTGACAATACATGTAGCTCTATGGGGACACACGCTGGACCAACATCACACTGGGTTGAGGCAGGTTGAAGTAGGTTGACAATAGCTCTATTGGGATACACACTGGACCAACACCACACTGGGTTGAGGCAGGTTGAAGTAGGTCGACAATAGCTCTATTGGACCAACACTGGATCAACACCACACTGGGTTGAGGCAGGTTGAAGTAGGTTGACAATAGCTCTATGGGGACACACACTGGACCAACACCACACTGGGTTGAGGCAGGTTGAAGTAGGTTGACAATAGCTCTATGGGGATATACACTGGACCAACACCACACTGGGTTGAGGCAGGTTGAAGTAGGTCGACAATAGCTCTATTGGACCAACACTGGATCAACACCACACTGGGTTGAGGCAGGTTGAAGTAGGTTGACAATAGCTCTATGGGGACACACACTGGACCAACACCACACTGGGTTGAGGCAGGTTGAAGTAGGTTGACAATAGCTCTATGGGGATATACACTGGACCAACACCACACTGGGTTGTGGCAGGTTGAAGTAGGTTGACAATAGCTCTATGGGGATATACACTGGACCAACACCACACTGGGTTGTGGCAGGTTGAAGTAGGTTGACAATAGCTCTATGGGGACACACACTGGACCAACACCACACTGGGTTGAGGCAGGTTGAAGTAGGTTGACAATAGCTCTATGGGGATATACACTGGACCAACACCACACTGGGTTGTGGCAGGTTGAAGTAGGTTGACAATAGCTCTATGGGGATGATACACACTGGACCAACACCACACTGGGTTGAGGCAGGTTTGACAATAGCTCTATTGGGATACACACTGGACCAACACCACATTGGTTTGAGGCAGGTTGAAGTAGGTTGACAATAGCTCTATGGGGATACACACTGGACCAACACCACACTGGGCTGAGGCAGGTTGAAGTAGGTTGACAAAAGCTCTATGGGGATACACACTGGACCAACACCACACTGGGTTGAGGCAGGTTGAAGTAGGTTGACAATAGCTCTATGGGGACACACACCGGACCAACACCACACTGGGTTGAGGCAGGTTGAAGTAGGTTGACAATAGCACACTGGACCAACACCACACTGGGTTGAGGCAGGTTGAAGTAGGTTGACAATAGCTCTATGGGGATAAACACTGGACCAACACCACACTGGGTTGAGGCAGGTTGAAGTAGGTTGACAATAGCTCTATGGGGATACACACTGGATCAACACCACACTGGGTTGAGGCAGATTGAAGTAGGTTGACAATAGCTCTATGGGGGGGACACACACTGGACCAACACCACACTGGGCTGAGGCAGGTTGAAGTAGGTTGACAATAGCTCTATGGGGACACACACTGGACCAACACCACACTGGGTTGAGGCAGGTTGAAGTAGGTTGACAATAGCTCTATGGGGATACACACTGGACCAACACCACACTGGGCTGAGGCAGGTTGAAGTAGGTTGACAATAGCTCTATGGGGATACACACTGGACCAACACCACACTGGGTTGAGGCAGGTTGAAGTAGGTTGACAATAGCTCTATGGGGACACACACCGGACCAACACCACACTGGGTTGAGGCAGGTTGAAGTAGGTTGACAATAGCTCTATGGGGACACACACTGGACCAACACCACACTGGGTTGAGGCAGGTTGAAGTAGGTTGACAATAGCTCTATGGGGACACACACTGGACCAACACCACACTGGGCTGAGGCAGGTTGAAGTAGGTTGACAATAGCTTTAAGGGGACACACACTGGACCAACACCACACTGGGTTGAGGTAGGTTGAAGTAGGTTGACAATAGCTCTATGGGAATACACACTGGACCAACACCACACTGGGTGGAGGCAGGTTAAAGTAGGTTGACAATAGCTCTATGGGGACACACATTGGACCAACACCATACTGGGTGGAGGCACGTTGAAATATGACAACTATATAGGAGTGACCTGTCAAAAAGACGAGTGTTCCGACATGCATGTTGCTTTCCAGGAATTTACCCAAGGGGGAGCAAAATGAAGGTTTAGACAAAGAAGGGGGGTAGGGCAGAGCATTCTTTTGATTTTGGACCCCTCAAAAGGGCAATTCGGTACAATCTAGGAGTATAACTACTCTGTGGAGATTCTTTCACTATTCACCCCAAAGAGCTGAGGGTTTGAAGGAGGTCCAACGAGGGTTTGAAGGAGGTCCAACGTGTACTCAACATGGCCGAGTTAAAATCATCAAGTCATCTGACATGCGTGGGTTGTCTCATGGAGGGTGTGTACAAACAGTGAAAGAGAACTGCATGCACAGTGCAATTATTATTGCTCTCTATGACATCTGTGAACACACACACAAGCCAGAAGAAGCATTGGGGGTAAGTAAAGGTTTGAGTAAGAAGTCAACAGTGTGGGCTCTACTTCTCCTTGATTATGTCTTGCCTCGAGTAGACTTTACAAATGGAAAAGCTTGTCCTAAACATCATATCCTGACGCAACTCGACTACACTTGATGATGCAGTGTTACCTGCTGCTAACTAGGTACTTGAGTTGCGGGACATTGAAGAAAGTTTGGAGGAAGTCATTGATACAAAGATCTCCATGGCTGATTCTGTGGGGAACCCCCTTCATTTCCAGTCGTTTCAGTTCTCCAGATGTTGAATCTGCATTTACTAGTTTCGATCCAAAGAAAATTCCCACATGTCTCGCCATGTCATGCCATATCTTTCCATGTCTTTCCATGTCATGCCATGCCATGCCATGTCTTGCCATGTCTTTCCATGTCATGCCATGCCATGCCATGTCTTGCCATGTCTTTTCATGTCATGCCATGCCATACCATGTCTTGCCATGTCTTTCCATGTCATGCCATGCCATGCCATGTCTTGCCATGTCTTTCATGTCTTGCCATGCCATGCCATGTCTTGCCATGTCTTTCATGTCATGCCATGTCATGCCATGTCATGATGCCATGTCTTTTCATGTCATGCCATGTAATGCCATGTCTTGCCTTGTCTTGTAGCTGTTGTTGGCTGTACCATGTGCACTTCCTTGTCCACTACACAAATATCAGCACCCATGCAGGGTCAGCTACACCCTCCTTCAAACTTGGCACAACTGTTGCACAGGAGAACTACGCCAACCAAATAGCAACTGTTTTGGCAGAATTACAGCCTCCTTTAGACTTGGTAACAGTTTCCCAAGAGCTAGAACTCCACAAACCAAACAGCAGAACTTCCTGAGAGTCATTCATTCTATTTTGGTTACTTGTCGACACACTTAATCATTGGATGGTCCCCACCGAACGCTCTATTCCGCAATCTAGAAACAGATTAGTCGGTGGATGAGCATTAGAATTGGAATCTACCAGTACTAATATATTTATGATTGTATGCTAGTTATGTATGTGAGGGGAGGGGGGAACACAGTCAGATAGATCGTCAGATAGATATATAAATTAGATAGATAGATAGACAGATAGATAGATTAGATAGATGATGATGATAGATAGATCGATTAGATAGATGATGATGATGATAGATAGATAGACATTAAATAGATAGACAGATAGATAAATAGACAGATAGATAAGTAGACTCAGACAGACGGACAGATAGATCCTTGAAGACAAATTTCAAGTATTTTTCGCCAATTTTCTACTTTACCTTAACAAACAGTTCAAGGTGCAGTAGGTGTTTTCAGAGAGTTCAGAATTTGCAAATGTGAGTTTTAGCTGAAATATGAGCTCTCCTTTGGGGGGGGGGGGGGGGGGGGAGAGGTGGGTCCATCCACCATTTAAAAAAGTTGGTCAAGGCGTACTATAGCCACATTGTGATGATCATGATATGCACATCTCCGGCAAATGTGCTAGCTCCTTCACTCACTTCTGTTTGCAGTCCCACTCCATCGGTCAGACCATTTGAGGAGATCCTATCAAGCACCTGTGCAGCAGAACAATACACCACAGCACACAAGAGGTTCGGCACGAAGAGTTCAGACACGCGCGTACACACACATTCACGCACGCACACATACACACAATTAAAAATGGCAGGAGAAGGGCAGAGAAGGTGAGGAAAGGGACTCAAGACGTCTGGGGACTTACAGCTGGGGAGATGTCGGACAGGAAGTCATGGGTGTGTCTCCTCAGAAAGCATCTCAATCGGCTGTGGTCCACTCCCATCATGGTGAGAACCAGACCTGGGAGGGAGGGAGGAACACAGTAACGCCATGCCAACCAACACACGCCTCCTTCCAACACATGACCATAAGCAGTCGCAATAAAAATAATGCATTTTTGTGGAAATACTTACTCACAATAGTTATATATACACTCCGCCAACCTTAAAGATGATAAAGTGTGGTTTTGTAATTAATTTGTCATGGGCACGGGCAGATACTGCTGATAAACGTATGTGGAAGGTCACAAGCGAAGGAAGCAACACAGAGGAGAAGCATACACTGTTGCTTGTTGCAGCAAAAGTTGTTATCCTAACATAACAAGCCAACCTAAACAACAAGCCAACCTAAACAACAACAAGCCAACCTAAACAAGAACAACCCAACCTAAACAACCCAACCTAAACAACAACAAGCCAACCTAAACAACAAGCCAACCTAAACAACAAGCCAACCTAAACAACAACAACCCAACCTAAACAACAACCCAACCTAAACAACAACAACCCAACCTAAACAACAACAACCCAACCTAAACAACAAGCCAACCTAAACAACAACAAGCCAACCTAAACAACAAGCCAACCTAAACAACAACAAGTCAACCTAAACAACAACAAGCCAACCTAAACAAGCCAACCTAAACAACAACAAGCCAACCTAAACAAGCCAACCTAAACAACAAGTCAACCTAAACAACAAGCCAACCTAAACAACAAGCCAACCTAAACAACAACAAGTCAACCTAAACAACAACAACCCAAACTAAACAACAACAAGCCAACCTAAACAACAAGCCAACCTAAACAACAAGCCAACCTAAACAACAAGCCAACCTAAACAACAAGCCAACCTAAACAACAAGCCAACCTAAACAACAACAAGTCAACCTAAACAACAACAGGCCAACCTAAACAACAAGCCAACCTAAACAACAAGTCAACCTAAACAACAAGCCAACCTAAACAACAACAAGTCAACCTAGACAACAAGCCAACCTAAACAACAACAAGTCAACCTAAACAACAACAAGCTAACCTTGGCAAGTGCATGCATGCACGTTGAAGGAAGTTGCGTATGGCACGAGTCTCTAGCGAACCCACGATTCTTACCAATAAGTACTCACCTTCCGGTCGTGCCAAAATAGCATCAATCTTATCATCAACTATCCTCTTGGTAGCATCCGAGTCCAGCAAACCCGCAAAATGATACTCTATGACAAGGAGGATTGGACATGCTCATGCTGAGGACATCATCATTAATGCAAAATAAATAAAATAAATAATTCACGATGTCAACTAAGGTGTACAATATTCGTATCTCACGGTAACCATGTCCTTGAAGGTGCCAGATACTTTCTCGCAATTAGATCAGTCACTGCTGTTAATCAGGACTACTCAGTGTCTAAATCATTATCTTATTTAATTAAAGGCATGTATATTAACACACAATACTATGATTGTAGGTCACTGGCACGCAATTCCAGGGGGAACAGGAAGGTTCTGAATGAGCAATCCAGTTTGCTTCTCCTCTGCTGCCACCTCCAGTGTGTGCATGATGAAGCAAGCAACACAACTGCACCTCCTCGACCTCTTCCAAACACACAAACAATAATTCCCCTTGTTCTAAACTTAGTTAACATGGTGGTGGATTATTCCTTCCTGGGATTTGTTCATTCTGTGTTGATGTGTAGACTTCTAAAATTTACGACAAAAAATAATTCCAGTTCTAATTAGGTTATCTTTTATTATTAACAACAACAAAACAATGCTCCCACTTATATTAAAAACAATGTTGATGGACTTGAGTCTCACGCAAAGGACAGTCCTGTGTATGGCGCTGATATTCAGTCAGATATGTGCTCCTATTGCAGTTTGCACAAGCTAACAGTTGCTATAGACTATACCAGATCACGTGATGCAGCATTTACTGAGTGAGAAACAAGATCATGTGATGTGTGTTTAGAGATCATGTGACCTGGTGTCTAAATAAATGTGTGTTTAAAGATCATGTGATGTTGTGTGTAAAGAAATGTGACATGGTATTTAAAGTCATGTGATGTGCAGTTTGAGATTATGAAACGACAAGAGATGCATTTACCGAGCTGAGATTATTAAATAAGATCATGTGATCAGCATTTACTGTCAGAATTACTAATCAGATTGAGTGATGCAGAATTTACTGAGCATATGAACATTCCTACAAACATGTCCCTTCAGTCAGGACTGTCCCGCCATCTCACCTAGCTGGAAGATCTCGCGGAGGTACTTGCGTCTCCCTGTGAAGTAAAGCTTGAGGGCTGCCGGAGCAAACAGTGTCTCGACTACCATCGTCTTAATTCCTTCTCTAATATTCTTATACTTCTTGGCAAATATTCCTCTGCAGTGGAGGAGATGGTGGTGATGGTAGTGGAGGTGATGGTGGGTGAGTGGAGGTGATGGTGAGGGAGGTTGTGACAGTAGTGATAGAGGGGGAGTGGAGGTGAAGATGGGAGGTTGTGATGGTAGTGGTTGTGATGGTAGTGGAGGTGTGATGGTAGTGAGGTGTGATGGTAGTGAGGTTGTGATGGTAGGGAGGTTGTGACGGTAGTGAGGTTGTGATGGTAGTGAGGTTGTGATGGTGGTGAGGTTGTGATGGTGGTGAGGTTGTGATGGTGGTGAGGTTGTGATGGTGGTGAGGTTGTGATGGTGGTGAGGTTGTGATGGTTAGAGGTTGTGATGGTAGTGAGGTTGTGATGGTAGTGAGGTTGTGATGGTAGGGAGGTTGTGACGGTAGTGAGGTTGTGATGGTAGTGAGGTTGTGATGGTGGTGAGGTTGTGATGGTGGTGAGGTTGTGATGGTGGTGAGGTTGTGATGGTAGGGAGGTTGTGATGGTAGTGAGGTTGTGATGGTAGTGAGGTGTGATGGTAGTGAGGTTGTGAAGGTAGTGAGGTTGTGATGGTAGTGAGGTTGTGATGGTAGTGAGGTTGTGAAGGTAGTGAGGTTGTGATGGTGGTGAGGTTGTGATGGTGGTGAGGTTGTGATGGTGGTGAGGTTGTGATGGTAGGGAGGTTGTGATGGTAGTGAGGTTGTGATGGTAGTGAGGTTGTGATGGTAGTGAGGTGTGATGGTGGTGAGGTGTGATGGTAGTGAGGTTGTGATGGTAGTGGAGGTGGAGGAGTGGAGGTGATGGTGGGTCAGCGGTACTTACGTGCCAATCAGAAAAGGAACTCTTCTGAAAAGCATTTCAATGGCAATCCAGTTGGTCACTCCTCCTGCAGAGGCCAACACACTTGTACACACTTACACACTGTACGCACATGCATGCACATGCATGCATGCATGCAGTCTACACAAAACAGATCAAAAGCAAATGTATCACATGTGGACAGAGTTGCATTAGAAATTCATCATTTATGTTGGGGGGGAGGGGCAATAAGGCTTTGACTGACAATAACCAGACCTACAAGGGGGCAAGGTGAGTGCCCCACCCTTAAATCCATACATGCAACCCTGGTTACCGTGGGCAACATAACCAGACCTACCAGGAGGCAAGGTGAGTGCCCCACCCTTAAATCCATGCATGCAACCCTGGTTACCATGGGCAACATAGAAAGGAACCAACCAACCAGAGTGCAGATCTAGGACCACACACGTCAGACAGGTCATATACAAATACTGCTAGTGAAAGGTAATGTAATGGTTGCTAGTGAAAGGTGATAATGGTTGCTAGTGACAGGTGGCATAATGATTGCTAGTGAAAGAAGACAATGGTTGCTAGTGACAGGTGAAATAATGACAGCTATTGACAGGTAACATAATGGTTGCTAGTGACAGGTGAAATAATGACAGCTATTGACAGGTAACATAATGGTTGCTAGTGGCAGGTGATGTAATAGTTGGTAGTGAGATGACTGGTTGCTAGTGACAATTGACTGACTGCTAGTGGCAGGTGATGTAATAGTTGCTAGTGAAATGCAATAATGGTTGCTAGTGGCAGGTGATGTAGTAATGTGAAAGATGATAATGGTTGCTAGTGACAGGTGACAATGGTTGCTAGTGACAGGTGATGTAGTTGCTAGTGAAAGGTGACAAAGGTTGCTAGCGACAGGTTATGTGATAGTTGCTAGTGACAGGTGATAATGGTTGCTAGTGGCATAAATAAAGGCTGCTAGCGACAAGTAATGCTAGTGAAGGTGATAATGCTGCTAATGACAGGTGAAGCAGTGGTCACTCAGAAACACGAAACCCCGCCCCAGTCTGATGGTCTACCCTTTACCATACCAATAGCTACTTTGTTAATGAAACCTTCCCCCCAATGTTAGCAATGGAGACCCTTCGGCAATTCTTAACTAGCGCACATCCATAGAACCACACCCCTCACTTCATGCCATGCGAGTTGCCATTGCGACATCCTTGGCAGATTATTGCAGTCAGCATCGGCACAGATCGGCACAGATCAGTAATGCAAAGTTGGCATGGTAACAATCGCCTGTAATTAGAGCGACCTCTTACTCGCCTATAATTAGAGCGACCTCTTACTCACCTGTAATTAGAGCGACCTCTTACACGCCTGTAATTAGAGCGACCTCTTACTTGCTGTAATTAGAGCGACCTCTTACTCGCCTGTAATTAGAGCGACCTCTTACTCGCCTATAATTAGAGCGACCTCTTACTCGCCTGTAATTAGAGCGACCTCTTACTCGCCTGTAATTAGAGCGACCTCTTACTCGCCTATAATTAGAGCGACCTCTTACTCGCCTGTAATTAGAGCGACCTCTTACTCGCCTGTAATTAGAGTGACCTCTTACTCGCCTGTAATTAGAGTGACCTCTTACTCGCCTGTAATTAGAGTGACCTCTTTTTACAGACCTCGCAAGCATGTGGATGGAGAGGGCAAGTGTCTCTTCAGGCCACTGCCAGTGAGTTCCATGAGAACTTCCCAGGCATCTTTTACGGCGAGATGAGACCCACACGCAGGGGGCGATATTGGATAAACACACACAGACATATATATATATATATTGTTCTAGCCGGACCAATCAAAAACTTGAACTAGAGCTTCCAGCTCGGACGGGTAATAATTAGACAAGGAGAGAGAGGGCGAGAAGAGGAGCCAAGAAGGTCGTGATGTACGTACCTAAGAATCCAAATAAGCCAGCTGCTCGTATAATCCGGACACTGAAACAGGCTATGAAAATATAAATATATACATGTATATTATAATAACCTCAACGTCTTATTTACTAGCCTCACACGACCTTATGCCTTGTTTAGTAGCCTCACAGCATTGTGCCTCATTTAGCAGCCACACACAAGCATTGTGCTTCATTTAGTAGCCTCACACAGCATTGTGCCTCATTTAGAAGCCTCACACAGTATTGTGCCTCATTTAGCAGCATCACACAGCATTGTGCCTCATTTAGTAGCCTCACACCGCATTGTGCCTCATTTAGAAGCCTCACACAGCATTGTGCCTCATTTAGCATCCTCACACAGTACTGTGCCTCATTTAGTATCCTCACATGGCATTGTGCCTCATTTAGAAGCCTCACACCGCATTGTGCCTCATTTAGAAGCCTCACACAGCATTGTGCCTCATTTAGCAGCCTCACATGGCATTGTGCCTCATTTAGAAGCCTCACACAGTATTGTGCCTCATTTAGTAGCCTCACATGGCATTGTGCCTCATTTAGAAGCCTCACACAGTATTGTGCCTCATTTGGTAGCCTCACATGACATTATACTTCATTTAACAACCCCACCAAACATGAACATCAGGACAATACTTGCATGGGTGTGGTTTACGACCGGATAGCATGCCATCACAATTGCGCCATCCTGAACTATGACCTCACCTGCAGTGTGCTCGTCACAATCTGTGTCGTTCATCAATGAGATGCCACGCCCCCTCACCCCTTCTAGGGGGAAGTACACCTCCCCCACAGTCACGCTTACCACCAGCACCAATAAGAACCCGAGGTTCACGATTAACCCCTTGTGCATCCACGAGCGGGCACAGCTGGCCTCCTGTGTCATACAGTACATATTCACACATAGAGCTGAATTGGGGTGGAGTCTACCGAGGAACCCATACCTCCAAATGTACCCATTTAGTCCAATCACTATCGGTTGTAAGAAGTCACCTCTAATTGAGACTTCTCCACCCCCCTCCCCCCCCCCAACCCCTGCAGCTGCAGCATCAAATATATACATAGCTAGAACTCCACTCCCCCCACCCCCCCCCCCACCCCCCAACACCACCATCACCCATCACCACCTCCACCACCATCACCTCCATCACCACCATTATGTATGATGAAAATACAACCATCTGCAGTTTAATTATTTAAAGTCGGTTCGGTCCCATTGAAATAACCAAACAAAAGCTATGTCAGAATAGATGGCCAGCAAAAAGCCCACCCCCTCCCTTCCAAAAGCAGAGGGATTCAGAGTGTTTCCTGGTAGGTGGAGGGTGTCTGTGTAGTCCTCCTCGGCAGACGAGCTTCCAGTAGACTTCCAGACATAGTAGAATTAACCAGAAAGAGACCGTTGAAGACGGCAGTTGCAATCATCAGTTGCAATCGTTACCATTAATTTAAAGTTACCATTAATTTAAAAAATAATAAGTCAGGGTACACTCCCATACCAAAACTTCATAATAGTGACATCATATTCTATTGTAATCACAGGTTGATCGGACTAAACTAGTAGTAACCATGGTTCCTATTAGAGATCGCTATACAGTGCTCCACCCCCCTTTTCCCCCCCTTGAGGAGCTCAAGTTTTGAGGTTTGTGTCCGACAATCAATAATAATGCCTGGTAAGGGGTTGAAATAACATCGGAAAATTATTCCGCAAGATAACAAATCTCGAAATTGAATTCCTACACAGTCATCAAAATCTAGCCAAGACTTGGGTTGCTAATACTAAGGCAGCCCAAGTGAACAGAACAATGTCAACTAGCACTTGCTAATATACTAAGGCAGCCCAAGTGAACAGAACAATGTCAACTAGCACTTGCTAATACTAAGGCAGCCCAAGTGAGCAGAACAATGTCAACTAGCACTTGCTAATACTATAAGGCAGCCCAAGTGAGCAGAACAATCAACTAGCACTTGCTAGCTACTACTAAGGCAGCCCAAGTGAGCAGAACAATGTCAACTAGCACTTGCTAATACTAAGGCAGCCCAAGTGAGCAGAACAATATCAACTAGCACTTGCTAATACTAAGGCAGCCCAAGTGAGCAGAACAATGTCAACTAGCACTTGCTAATACTAAGGCAGCCCAAGTGAGCAGAACAATGTCAACTAGCACTTGCTAATACTAAGGCAGCCCAAGTGAGCAGAACAATGTCAACTAGCACTTGCTAATACTAAGGCAGCCCAAGTGAGCAGAACAATGTCAACTAGCACTTGCTAATACTAAGGCAGTCCAAGTGAGCAGAACAATGTCAATCTTCCCCCCCCCCCCCCCCCCTTCAGTGCTGTCTTCCCCCCCTTCAGATAGGCAGTAATGTGTAATGTATTGGAATGTCTAGTGTCCGTGAATATTAATATAAAATAGAAAATAGATACTAAACATGGTCACACAATAAGTCTCCTAGTCTTTTTCTGCTTCCATATCTTAATTATTGCCTCAATGTCATCATCTGATAGGGAGTCCGGCCCTTCAATTGCTATTCGCATGCTTGTCCAATGTACAGTCCTTCAGACGGTTTCTGAGATTGGTCTTAACAAGTGTAAGTGTAGAAAAGCTTCTTTCAACTGTGGCTGTCGTTAGTGGGATAATTTGATAGATTTGAAGAAGTTTTACTATATTAGGAAGCATTAAGCACTGTGACTCACTGGCAAGTACAGTAGATGTCATGTCCTGAGCATTGCTGCTTTTGGTATGATGAGCAGCCTGGTGTCGAAGGTATGTTTTGTTCAGTGTGAGAGAAGTGGGCTGAAATATTCAAGGGAAATCGTGTGCGGCATCAAACATGGATGAAGACTCCTTTCAAGGCGTGCTACTGAAAAATTACGTGAGCATGAAGTCTCAAAGTCACCAAAATGCCATTATCATATATTGCCTCTACAATTTATACTAACACACAATTTATACTAACACACTACCACATTGAGCTGATTTTGAGAACATGTCGGTATTCCCCCCCTTCCAAAAAAATCCTAGATAAAACCCTGTACCATTGTGCTGTGGTCTATAAATACTCCACCATTGTGCTACGGTCTATTCTTTGTTGTTAGTGAATTTAGTACCATAATTATAAGACATAATAAACATCAAATATACTAGAAAAGGGTCAAGTAGGTATTAGATTCAAAACTACTTCATGAGAATAATGTTTTGGTGAGAATTTATTGCCAGCTGACTCCTTGATGCTGGATGCAGCCCTCTCCTCCTACCAGTGTTTGCTGCTCTCTCTTCATCCCTTACAATCTCTGCCAGTGCAGCCTTCTCTTCTCTCCACTTACCAGTGTTTGCTGCTCTCTCCTCATCCCTTGCACTTCTGGCAGTGCAGCCCTCAGTACTTTCCTTCTGCTGGTATTGGATGCTCTCTCCTTGAGCATCCCTTGCACTCACTGAACTTTCTGCTCTGTAAAGTGTCATCCGTTCTGGGATAGATCCTCACCCTGTTGGTATCAACTCTCCACTCCCTTTGTCTTTCCCAGTCAACTAATCTTGCAGTTCCTCGCGCAGTCTCATTTGCTGCATCTCTTCTCCTTCTCCTTCTCCGTATCTTCTGCAGCTCTCCTGCCTTCTGTTGTATGCTGTATAGTTGTTGTTCAACACTGTGCAGACTCGCGGAGTAGGATTCCATATTTTCTTCAGGATTCCGTATTGGGGTGCATGCGTATAATCGCAACGCAAACGGTTTTCCAGGATTCCCCGTAGACATGACGAATAAATAAATTTGATCTGCGCGTGCATCTAACGAACGGACAGACGAGGCGTATTTATTATATAGATTATTATTTATTTATTATTTTATTATTTATATATATATGTATTTGGGGGTGGGGGGTGGGGGGTGGGGGATTTCTTATTATTATTTTTATTATTATTTAAAAAAAAAAATTATTATTACTATTATTATTTTAGGGGTGGATGGAAGGATGAATGCACAGCTAAAAACGTGTTGCATGCATAATACAAATAATGGCTGAAGACAACTACATGTATAACTACAGGAAGTGACACACTTGACATTAGTCTAGAGAAGGAAATAAACTATACAGCTCATAAATGATTGAGCACATGTTTTTTCAGATTGACGAAACACAGAGCACCATATGGCACTGCTGATGGTAGGTGGGTCAATGACAAGAGCACCATATGGCACTGTTGATGGTAGGTGGGTCAATGACAAGAGCACCATATGGCACTATTGATGGTACATGTACGGGTCAATGACAAGAGCACCATATGGCACTATTGATGGTACATGTAGGTGGGTCAATGACAAGAGCACCATATGGCACTATTGATGGTACATGTAGGTGGGTCAATGACAAGAGCACCATATGGTACTGCTGATGGTAAGTGGGTCAATGACAAGAGCACCATATGGCACTGATGATGGTAGGTGGGTCAATGACAAGAGCATCATATGGCAGTGCTGATGGTAAGTGGGTCAATGACAAAGAAACACGACAGAGAGAATTGGCCAAGGGAAATATCACAGTGGCCACCTGTGTCTGCCCTAGTTTGTCTACTTTGGGGGCCTGGGGCATGGCCAGGAGGCATGGCTTACAAGCTCCAAACCCTGCTTCTAAATGTACGTTCTGTTCTTACCCCCCCTCCCCCACCCCCACCCCCTAGTCCCACCCTCTTTGGATCCTCTGTACTGTATGAGCGCCCATTGAGGACAAAGAAACATAGACACACACACATAGACACACACACAGAGACAGATAAGACACACACTCAGAGACAGATAGACACACACTCAGAGACAGATAGACACACACACAGAGACAGATAAGACACACACTCAGAGACAGATAGACACACACTCAGAGACAGACAGACACAGAGACAGACAGACAGACAGACAGACAGACACAAGAGAAATATTAATTAGTGTATGTATATATATATATATATAACCTTTTTAAGAAGTGCTTCAAACTCCATTTTCCGGCCAGTATCAACATCTTCAAAATGGACAAACTCGAAGGCTCTTCCAGCTTCCACAGAAGAGGTGATGGAAGGAGACTCTCCAGAACTTACCTTGGACGTGCTAGAACTCTGGCAGAGCCTGGAGCGCTCCTGGATGCTAAACAGATCGTAGTTTGCCTTCAGAGAATCTGGCTTGAACATTTCATCCTCAGGAAAACTATCGTTGAGGCTTGCTGTCATGTGATACAATAGTAGCAAGAAGGAAGACTATAAATAATTTCTTATCATGTGACACAATAGTAGCAAGGGAAAAGGAAGACTATAAATAGTTTCCTGCCATGTGATACAATACAGTAGTAGCAAGGGAGAAGGAAGACTATAAATAGTTTCCTGCCATGTGATACAATAGTAGCAAGGGAGAAGGAAGACTATAAATAGTTTCCCGTCATGTGATACATTAGCAGCAAGGGAGAAGGAAGACTATAAATAGTTTGCCCGTCATATGATACAATAGTAGCAAGGGAGATGGAAGACTATAAATAGTTTCCCGTCATGTGATACAATAGTAGCAAGGGAGATGGAAGACTATAAATAGTTTACCGTCATGTGATACAATAGTAGCAAGGGAGAAGGAAGACTATAAATAGTTTCTTGTTATCTGATACAATAGTACAGCAAGGAAGAAGAGAGACTATAAATAATTTCCTGTCATGTGATACAAGTGTAACGAGGGGGAAGGAAGACTATAAATAGTTTCCTGTCATGTGATACAAGTGTAACGAGGGGGAAGGCTGGTAATAAATAATCCAGTGTCTTTGAGCGACAAGTGTAAACGTCCAGATGCCTGAACATCAAGAGCTAGCTGCTATTGTCATAATTTGTATTTCTGGTCGCAATATCAGCAAACAGACTCAACAAATGACAACTGAAACAACCTTTTCAACCTAGGGAAGGAGGAGGATGGGGAGGAGGGGGAGGGGGAGGAGGAGGGAGGAGGAGGGAAGTTAGGTCTAGATAGGCCACGTTTTTTTAACTCTTGAGGGAGGTTAGATGAAGGCCTGATGGTAGACACTCGCTGTAGAGCATTGTGGACGATATGGCTTTGACCTGCGTTTTACCTTCTAAAGAGAGAGAGAGAGAAAGATATTTAAATGCTATCGGATAGTTGTTTTGCAAACCAACAAGCCAGTCCAAGCCTCAGTCCATGCCCCAGTCTCAAGTCAATCCCCAAGCATCCATGCCCAAGCCCCAGTCCATGCCAAAGCCCCAGTCCATGCCCAAGCCCCAGTCCAAACCCCAAACCATGCCCAAGTCCCAGTCCATGCCCAAGCCCCAGTCCATGCCCAAGCCCCAGTCCATGTTCAAGCCCCAGTCCATGTTCAAGCCCCAGTCCATGCCCAAGCCTCAGTCCATGCCCAAACCCCAGTCCATGCCAAAGCCCCAGTCCATGCCCAAGCCCAAGTCCATGCCCAAGCCCCAGTCCATGCCCAAGCCCCAGTCCATGTCCAAACCCCAGTCCATGCCAAAGCCCCAGTCCATGCCCAAGCCCCAGTCCATGCCCAAGCCCCAGTCCATGTCCAAGCCACAGTCCATGCCCAAGCCCCAGTCCATGCCAAAGCCCCAGTCCAAACCCCAAACCATGCCCAAGCCACAGTCCATGCCCAAGCCCCAGTCCATGCCCAAGCCCCAGTCCAAGCCCCAGTCCATGCCCAAGCCCCAGTCCATGTCCAAACCCCAGTCCATGCCAAAGCCCCAGTCCATGCCCAAGCCCCAGTCCATGCCCAAGCCCCAGTCCATGTCCAAGCCACAGTCCATGCCCAAGCCCCAGTCCATGCCAAAGCCCCAGTCCAAACCCCAAACCATGCCCAAGCCACAGTCCATGCCCAAGCCCCAGTCCATGCCCAAGCCCCAGTCCAAGCCCCAGTCCATGCCCATGCCCCAGTCCATGCCCAAGCCCCAGTCCATGCCCAAGCCCCAGTCCATGCCCAAGCCCCAGTCCATGCCCAAGCCCCAGTCCATGCCCAAGCCCCAGTCCATGTCCAAGCCCCAGTTCATGCCCAAGCACCAGTCCATGCCCAAGCCCCTGTCCATGCCCAAGCCCCAGTCCATGCCCAAGCTCCAGTCCATTCCCAAGCCCCAGTCCATGTCCAAGCACCAGTCCATGCCCAAGCCCCAATCCATGTCCAAGCACCAGTCCATGCTCAAGCCCCAGTCCAAACCCCAAACCATGCCCAAGCCCCAGTCCATGCCCAAGCCCCAGTCCATGCCCAAGCCCCAGTCCATGTTCAAGCCCCTGTCCATGTCCAAGCACCAGTCCATGTTCAAGCCCCAGTCCATGCTCAAGCCCCAGTCCATGCCCAAGCCCAGTCCATGCCTAAACACAATCTGGCACTGCCACCCCTCCCTCCCTTCCAGCCAAGGATCCGAGGACATTAGTTCTAAGATTTGTTCCACCAATGTAAACAATATTAATTGTGCAACACTTCCACCATAAAAGTTTCTGTGTCATGTGACAACAGTGAGAACTAGTATATGTACTTAAACCGCCAGACCCTTCTCTGGAAGGTAAGGATCAGCAGTGCCAGACTACCCTAATCCTCGGACACTTTGCTGGAAGGTAAGGATTAGAGAGAGTGTGTGTGTGTGTGCATGTGTGCATGTGTGTGTGTATGCATGCATCTGTGTGTGTGTGCATTGTGCATGCGTCTGTGTGTGTGTGTGTGTGCATGTGTCTGTGTGCATGTGTGCATTTGTAGTTGTGTAGTGTGCATATACAATGCATATGTTCCCCAGACAAGGGTCTGGGAAGGTAAGGAGAGGCCATGGCTCTAATCCCCAGTCCATGGCCATCACGTGTGCCGAGATAAAGCAGAGCAGCAAGTGCACTCAGCATGTCCCACTTGTCAAGCTAACCTTTAAATTATCAATCATCATTGCATCGTACCTCCAGGGCTGCTCATCACTTCCAGAGAGATGGAGAATGAGGATGGCCGTGGTCCTTGTTGTTCATCAGAGATGTTTTCTGCAAAGGCCCTGGCTCTGGAGCTATTTGTGGAAAACTGTGAGTATCTGCTGCCCGAGTCACTAAACAAAATAATATTGAAATTTCAAAATTGTGTTGTCACTATTTCACTATCAAAATACAGGCTCTCACACGTGCACACATGAAAAGAGAGATGCCTTTGTTCCTGCCTATCAGCATATCTAGCCCTAGCCTCTTCAGGCTTGCTCAGGTATAATTCCGTGCCATGCAAATTCCTAGTCGACCATCACAAAACATTCTGTGGGAATTTTGAACAGACTCCTTTCCCGGGCTGAGAGCTAGACTCATGAACTTTACTAAATCTCCATGCTAGAGAATGGTCAGGGAACACTCCACGTGGGTTTTGTGTTCCTACTAAAATCTCGGAGGAAACCAATGAGCTGTGAGTTGTCACATGGTCTGAGGTTGCTGTAAAATAGTAAGTTACAGACTTCTTACAGTTCTTTTTCTACCGTCGAGATTTTCTCTATCCCAATCTCCAGCTTGGCAGCCATTTCTCGTCTCACTCTTTCCCTATGGTTAGTGCCCCTTCATTAAAGTATATTCCACGATTAGTCCCCGAGCCCACACTAAAGTAGGTGGAGCCGGTATAAAATGATGACCTCACCGTCTTAGACATAATCTTTGTGTATCTGGGGGAAAATTGTTTCGCGAACAATTTCTTTAGATATCGAGCTGCTGCAATAATAGTTAGCTAGCTGTATAAAAAATGACTCGATAATCAACCTGGGAAGATAATCAACCTGGGAACAGCAGGTGTTGTAGGCTTTTTGCTGGCCTCTCTCTTTTTTTCCTTCTTCTTTTTCACCTCTTACTTTGTGCAATAGTAATTCTACTCGGCAAGCGTAGAACCATGAATTCAGTCAGACATTTGGCATTTGCACTTGGCTGAACAGTTGGATCAGGGAAAAGGGGAGCCGTCTGCATTTTTTAATTTTAATTTTTTTAACCTGTGGTTACAACTTTAGAGCTCAGTAGATTCTGCAAACTTCATGGTATGGACTTGATATATAGCTCAAAAGATAGGTCTCTCTGTGTGCTCTCTTTTGATACTAAAATATGTTTCATAGGTATAACTATAGGCAAGTTACTAGACCCTAAAGCGGAGGGACTTCAAAAACCTGCACCCCAAAACCGCCGTTGGAAACCATTCTGAGATGCGAAGTGCAAAAAAATTAAAAATGGTACGAGTGGCTAGAGGAAGCTCTAGAGCATACAATGAGTATATTGAGAAGGCGTGAAAAATTGATTACCTGGTCAAGCGCGCGGTTGGAAAATTGAAGGCGTTGATTTGGCGACGCCTTGTCAACGCCTTCAATTTTCCAACCGCGCGCTTGACCAGGTAATACATTTTTCACGCCTACTCAATATACTCCTTGTATGCTCTAGAGCTTCCTCTAGCCACTCGTACCATTTTTAATTTTTTTGCACTTCGCATCTCAGAATGGTTTCCAACGGCGGTTTTGGGGTGCAGGTTTTTGAAGTCCCTCCGCTTTAGGGTGTAGTAACTTTCCTATAGTTATACCTATGAAACATATTTTAGTATCAAAAGAGAGCACACAGAGAGACCTATCTTTTGAGCTATATATCAAGTCCATACCATGAAGTTTGCAGAATCTACTGAGCTCTAAAGTTGTAACCACAGGTTAAAAAAATTAAAATTAAAAAATGCAGACGGCTCCCCTTAAATTTGTTTCGCTCGCAATAAACGGTCAGTTGACATCAAATGCTTTGAGGTTTCTCTTTCAATCACTTCAGTCTTCGTCCTGATGAAGACCAAGTGTTTCGGTTAAAACGTCTCACTAGAAACAAAAAGGCTAGAAATCATAATAAAATAAAAGATATTAATAAAATAATCATTTAAGTTCACCATGTCCCAGAGTGCCCAGGACAGAGGCAGAGTTCCCTCTCTCACTGCTACAGAAAGCCTCTGTAAGAGGAATGATCTTGTCTCGCATGATGGCCGAGAAAATCCAGTGACCTAGGACCAACACCTCAGAAGTCTCTTAGGCCACCGGAATTAACATGTGGCTTGACTCCAAGTTAGAATATTACTTGTCCACCTTCCTCACCCCCTGTCTGTGCAGCTTCTTCTCCAACACCACTAGTTGAGAGTGATGGTATGTGTCAGGGCAGATCACATCCCATAATGGCCATTTTTCCACAAAGGATATATCACCATCATAACATCAGGTCTCTTTCCATCTCATCTGCTGACTCCAGTGTTCCAAATGCAAGGGAACATTGGCAGAAGACAATGCCCTGTGTAAGATCATCTCATCTGCTGACTCCAGTGTTCCAAATGCAAGGGAACATTGGCAGAGGACAATGCCCTGCGTAAGACCATCTCACCTGCTGACTCCAGTGTTCCAAATGCAAGGGAACATTGGCAGAGGACAATGCCATGTGTAAGATGCCGTTAACTTCTGTATGTTGTTTGTGACGCACCACATTTGAACAACAACTGAGGCTACTATACATTAGTACACAGACAATAACATCTGAACTACAATCGTAAGAATTTAGCCTCCACAAAGTAGCTCCCAATCTTAACTCCAAAGCAACTTAACAGTGTTACTGACTCGGGAAGGAGATAGGTAGAGCATTCAGTAAGATAATAGACTCCTTGTTTATTAAATTAGATGTCACATTTTATGTTGGGTGGATGGGTGGATGGATGGACAGACATAGACAGAGGCATGGATGGATGGAGGATAGATGGATATACATATGGATGGAGGGAGGGACGGATGGACAGATGGACGGACAGGGATGGAACAGGCGGGAGGGCAGATGGATGAATGGAGAGAGGGATGGATGGAGAGGTGGATGGACAGAGAGGCAGACAGTGGGACAAATGGCAGATGCACGGTGGGATGGATGGATGGATGGAGGATAGATGGATATACATATAGATGGAGGGATGGATGGATGGACGAACAGGGATGGAACGGGTGGGAGGGCAGATGGATGAATGGAGAGAGGGATGGATGGAGAGGTGGATGGACAGAGAGGCAGACAGTGGGACAAATGGATGGATGGAGAGATGGAGGGATGGACAGATGGGAAGGTGGATAGATAGACATGGGTTGGTGGAAGGGTGCATGGGTGGGTGGGTCAGTTAGTGAGTAAGTGGGTGGGTAGATGGATGACGTATTAATCAACGGATGGCTGAATGGGCAGACGGACGAACTCTTTACCTTATATACTGTACACCAATATTATACAATGATTATGGGCTGCATGGGTACACTCGTTTCCTTTCTGACCAGTTAATCTAGTCTAGTTCTCAATGAACTCTCAGTTGACAATAAATTATACAACTTTCTCGATAATCATTTATAATCAGCTTAAATGTACTCACTTGACATTCTGGCTAGGAACAATAATGAAGGGTAGAGCACTAGCAGAAATGTTGAGCGAGCAAGTTTGTTGATATCTAGAACGTCGTTCAATCCAATATAGCTGTTTGTTATTAAATAAAATCATTTTTAATCTTGTTTTGTTGTTTTGTTCTTGTTGTTTTGTTGTTTTGCTTTCTTGTTGATTTACAGTTTAACAAGTGGCAGAGAACAGGCAGCAGCAAACCAAAAAGAAGAGATGAACTGCTCTTATAAAACAATCACTAACTCAATCTTTTATTTTTATTTCTTGTATACTAAAAGTCAGTAGTTTTGTTAGCAAGGAGTCAGTTACAGGCTCCTTCAAGGATTTGGCAAAAGTTGCACAGGAGAGCTCTAGAACTAGCTGAACATGGCAGATGTTATTCTTAACCAGACACCCATAGTGATTGCTTTTGCTTATATGAAGACTATTCATCAGTAAATCAACAGACCACTTACTTCAAATTCAGCTGCATAGAGCATAGCTTGAGCCACGTTTTCAAGCTGATCTTTACCCAGTTCTCACTAAGGAATGCAAGGCAGCGACCCTGGCTAGGCTAGGCTTTTATTTCCTGTCTTTTCATATGATTGCAAGTGTTCATCTACATTCTTCACAGATGCACAACCAGATGCCCTGCAATACACTGGGCTGGCTGGTGATGTATAGATGTGACATATGTGGCTGCGAGAGGTGAGTGCTGAAGGCAAGAAACTAACAAGAATTCCAGATGTTGGCATCATCAGTTGCTGGGCGAGACCATACAATAGCTCACGTCTATTGATCAGTTTGTGCTCAATATTTTCTCCGTCATTAGTGTACCTCTCCTCTATTTACCATATGCAGTCAGTTATCTTTCCTCCATGTACCATGTTCTAGCAGTGTTAGAGAGCAGCACCTATGAGTGGTGCTCACAGGACGAATTGTTCTTACCTTTGCCAAACTTGATAGTTTCTACAGCCCAATGACAAAATAATGGTGTTTTCCTTCTCCACACCTGCTGTGACAAAATTGAGAAGCTATGTCGTAATGAATCGAGCATCCTCGCTCTGCAGCTACTAACCACGCTGCCCACCAATACTCCAGATCAGCCAGTTCTCTTTCCTCGATCTTAGCCAACCAATTCTCGCAATAGTTTTTCACTAAGCGCCATCATTAGCCTGCATTATTTATTAAATTTTTACAGGTGAACATTACGGTAAATTCACCACATAGACACATAACCAGGTATATATGCCATACACACAGGCAGCAATACCGAGTTTTCCAATCAACAGCCTACCCATTCCAATACCTATGTGCAGACTATTTTCACCACCTGGGAAGGTCATACCTGGTCATTATTGGCCGGTACTCTAACTGGCCTATTGTGTCCCATGCATCTAATGGGGCTCAAGGTCTCATCAGCATACTCCGCACCACATTCTCCACATATGGCATACCAGAGGAACTAGCCACAGAACAAGACCTTTCTCAAGAATTGGGGGGTGCATCACCGGCTGAGCTCAGTAGCGTTTCCCCACAGCAATTGCCGAGCGGAGGTGGTGGTTAAAACGGTAAAAAGGATACTTGCCGACAACACCAAGCCGGATGGGAAGATAGACATAGACACCTTCCAACAGGCCATCCTCCAATATAGGAATACCCCTGACCTGACAACGAAACAATCTCCGGCCAACTACATCTTCAGCAGAACGATCAGAGACCTCATCCCCATCCTCCCTGGGAAGTACAAGCGTCTACAACCTTGGAAGGACCTGCTGGACTCAAGGGAAACTGCACTTACACACAGGCACCAAGATGCCCAGGACAGATGGACCCTCCACACTAGGCCTCTGACCCCACTCAAGGTTGGTGACCACATGAGGGTACAAAACCAAGTAGGCCACCACCCCACCAAATGGGACAGGACTGGCTCTGTAATAGAGGTGCACCAATACCACCAATACCTAGTCAGACTTGATGGCTCCGGTCGCACAACAGCCTAGGTTTAACTTACCCCCTATTAATACCCCTGTTGAGTCACCTAGGTATACTCCGCCCTTCACTGAGGAACAGAAGATTCCTGAGGGTCTAACCCCCATCCACCAACCAATACCAAGAAACACCTCTGCTCCCAAGACTCAGGCTCCAACACCCCAGGAGAGCAACTCCCCAACCCGACCTACCACCCCGCCCCCACCAGAGACCTCGAACCCAAGCCAACCGATCCAGACTCCAGCATCACCAGCTGCCCCCCTCATTCCGAAACAGGGCAGACCCCAAACACCAGGCCCCCCAACCACCCACCCACCACTCCGAAGATCTACCAGAGATAGGAAACCACCGGACTGGTTACACTATTAACTCAGCCTTTATGGCATACATAAAGACTTGGAGGGAGATAGACAATACTGTGCAATAGCTAGATAACATTATACACTAGCTGTAGACACATCCTCGTACACGACCTTTACCCATTATTGCCATACATGTACGCATGCGCAGAACATCAATACTGCCAGTTAATACCAGCATTGCTATTCTTAAGAACCTATTTATACCTAGTTGCATCTTTGATCAAATGAGCAATAGCTATATTATCTACTTTATATATTATAATATATATAAGATTATGTTATTAAAATATATATTCCAAAAAATATAATTATTATAAGATAAACTATACAAACTATACATTATATACAAAAAAATATACATATTACTATGGATATATACAACAAAGTAGTTCATTAAGTGTTGATGGAGTCTATATACCACAAACATTAAATTAGAATTAAGTTAACAATAATTAAAAATTAAGTAATATAAAACAAACAAAACAAAATTTAATGATGGCCAGTCACAACTATATATATTTTTTCCTTCTCCCCCTTCATTCTATATATTAATATTCAATACAAATGCATGTAATGTAGTCTGTTCATATGATGTGCATTAAAAATTGTCAATTGCGGAAAGACAATCATCATCATGAAGTTCAGGATGAAAGGCAGAAGCTCAGGTACAGGAGCTTCAGGTAAAATGGCTCAATATAGAGTATATATATATTATGGAATAGGTAATCTGTGATCAATCCAGAAATACACTGCTCAAGTGCAACCGCCTTGGGTGCAGCCTGGAAAAAAGATCCACAACCTTATCTAGATCAATGTGATGCTGGTAATGTATATGCATCAACGCCAGAGATGTCAATCGATCTTCGGTCATACCTACATCTCATAAAATTATGTAATCTGCGTACAGTACTAGTTCACATTCACAGGAAGTGACGGGTATGGTGCAAGCAATCTTCAATAAGGTGTATACATTGGGGAACAAAAGTTGATCACACTCTTTCAGGGTAGTAGCACTAGTACTGGGCCTTTCTGAAGCAGGCATGCAGACAAAACTTTGTTTCCAATGGCCAAGTTCTTGATCAAAAAGCTCAGGTGATGGCTAATCACTAAAATAAACATCCACACTATCAAAAAAAAATTACATCATTCTTCGTACACAAAATAGAAGGGACAAGACATAGCAAAGAGGATGAAATTTTGGATAATGGTGAGAATCGAGTCTCAAGTCACATATTATATGGTCAACAAAGGGGAGAGCCACATATATTTTAAACCACTCCTCAATTGTACTTGTCACTGTTTCTCTGCCTTTCGCAGCTCCTGGGCTTACATGGCTGCCTGTACATTCACTGATGACACCATTCTTTCAGCATGTATATATATTTTATGATTGCTTATTACCTTGTAGTATGATGAAACACTATCAATCTGCTGAAATGCCTGAACTACATCGAGTATTGTACTCTGTAACTTCACTGTAATGCCAGCCACATGTGAAAGAAACTGATAAAATAATCAGGAAAACAATAATGAACTCAAATTCTGTGAGAGCATGCAGAAGAGAAGTGGCTTTGCTTCTTGACTCATAATCCCACACAGCATTACTAAAATTAGCAGTGAATGTATTAATGTGCAATCCAAGTCCTATTCCTTCGAAAGCAGTGACCATAAATTTATAACATCCATAGAAATGTGAATACGCATAAGTATAAGGGGCGCCCTCTTACCAAGATCTATGACATTACTCTTAACTATTTCTATCAATAATTTATTCCTTTTAGGACTATTCAAGAAAAACTTGCAAATACTCTTAACTTTGTCTATCACATTGGTAGACTAAAAGAACCACCAATTACAAGGTTCAGACAATGGCCAGTGCAGTGTGTGTACACTGCCAAAGGAGATTTTTCTCGGATCAGAGCCTGCAAGCCTACCCGGGCACTAGACATGTTTGATGCACCATCATATCCTTGACCTCAAACATTCTTGACATCAAGTCATAGCTCCTCCAAGTCCTTTAGCACACATATATATAGCAATGGCCACCCCCGTAATGAGTTAAAACTGAAAACTTTAAAAATTCGGGACGAATTTCAGTATTAGAATCGACAAACCGAACGCATATTGGCATTATTTCTTTATTAAAGGATGTCATTTCGTCATTTCATCAACCATTAATGAAAAGTATTTAGCATCAATTATTTCTTTTACTAAATTATTGACCTGCCTTATAATATTGATCACTTCATTTTGTATTCTAGGCGATATGTCACATTCTTCACCCTTTGATGCTGAAGATGCATCTTCAACAAAGGATCATGATCCGCTAAAACATTCAAGAAAGCAAGAACGTTTCCAGGATTTCCTGGGTTGTGACTCTCCTTGTCACCCCTTAGTGCAATACACTGTCGACCACAAAATAGAACACCTTCAGTGCAACACTTCACAATATGCCTGTTGTCTCGTATATTTCAAACACGTTCAGCATTCATACGAACATCAATATTATGCTCAGGTTTGTCAATGGACTGTAGCAAAGCTCTAGCAATATGATAAGCAGTGGAACCATGTGTACCAAGTATTTTATTTACTTTAACCAACTTCTTAAAAGGCTTATACACAAGCACACCACATTTAGTCCTATCTGAAGCAAGCAACGCACAATATTTACAAAATCCTCATTGCTTTGCTATATACTAACCATGGATATTTTTGGAGCCATTTCACCTGAAAGCTCCTATTACACCCGGAATCGTACACCTTAGGGAAAGTAAACATACTCCGGGCATAAAGTGCTCGGTTAAGATCTTGTACTTCTGTCCAAGAGATAAGGACTTTACAGCATCTTGGACTGCATCAACTGAAGACCACATTGCAGGCTTCCTATATCCACATCACTGGAGATGCTGCAGCCTCTTCAATTCTAGTGGCAACACTACCACAGGTATTACCAGCCCCAGAATCATCACTGCTCTCATTGCTATTCTCATCTCTATTAACTACTTCCTTGTCACTTACTACTCCACTCTGTCCTGGTTCACTCTGCTCTTCTTCGACTTCTACCACCCTTTTCAAATATTTCAGAAGCCCACTAGGGTTGCCAAACGGTAACTTTCTCTTGCTCGCCATTATCAGCTGCCAACTCTGCTCATAAAAACAAGCACACGTGACGTAACATACCTTACCAGCTTTTCTGCAAGTTGAAAGGGGGGTTCGATCGAACCCCTCGAACACCCCCCTGGGTACGGGCCTGTATGCATGTGACACATGTGTGACATTGGTGTGTGTGTATGTGTGGTATTTGTGGTATGACAGGCGTGTTATGTGCATGTGTGATCAAGCAACTGGGATATAGGTTGTGCTTGTGAAGTGAGTGTGCATGCTGGCTACCTGGTCGTGGCATTCCCCTATCTGAACATGTTGCCTCTGAGTGGACCCTCCAGTGATGATATCTTTGTCATGCTCCAGGTTGGGGCACGGATCCCTAGAACTCCAAAGGAACCACAAGTAAATTCCAGGATTTGCACCATGTTGGAGAAATTGAGAGATGGACTGCCAAGGTTGCAAAGGTTGTAGAGGAACAATAAACTTATAGAGTGCAGAGCCATAAACTTATAGAGTGCAGAGCCATAAACTTATGGAGTGCAGAGCCATAAACTTATGGAGTGCAGAGCCATAAACTTATGGAGTGCAGAGCCATAAACTTATGGAGTGCAGAGCCATAAACTTATGGAGTGCATAAACTTATGGAGTGCAGAGCCATAAACTTATAGAGTGCAGAGCCATAAACTTATGGAGTGCAGAGCCATAAACTTATGGAGTGCAGAGCCATAAACTTATGGAGTGCAGAGCCATAAACTTATGGAGTGCAGAGCCATAAACTTATGGAGTGCAGAGCCATAAACTCATAGAGTGCAGAGCCATAAACTCATAGAGTGCAGAGCCATAAACTTATAGAGTGCAGAGCCATAAACTCATAGAGTGCAGAGCCATAAACTCATAGAGTGCAGAGCCATAAACTCATCGAGTGCAGAGCCATAAACTTATAGAGTGCAGAGCATAGAGTGCAGAGCCATAAACTTATAGAGTGCAGAGCCATAAACTTATAGAGTGCAGGGCAAGGGTAAAGGACTTCACTCTGATTGCAGATCAACAGAAGCTAAGCTGCAAAGAGGAGACAAACTGACTTCAGAGAGGCTTCAGGTGACAGAGGCTTCAGGTGACAAAACTGAAGACAGAATAAGTAGTACATAGATGAACCTCATGCAAAATGGGAATTCCCCCAGTGCAGTGATCTACTTTGACCTATCGAGGAAACTTTATAAGTGGGTGGGTGTGATGTTACCACCTTGAAAACATTATAAGTGGGTGGGTGTGATGTTATCATCTTGAAAACATCATAAGTGGGTGGGTGTGATGTTACCACCTTGTGTTTGCTTGGCAAGGTGCTTCACCTTCTCTAGTTAGTTGGTAATTACAAAGGGAAGAATATATATATATGTGTGAACTGAGCCTTGTATAGCCAAATAAGCCCAAGTATTATAATGGGACAGTTCACACACCCCTCCGCCCCCCCTTTTTAACACTCAATTAAGGCAAATTTTCAACATATGTTCTGGATTATAACCCGAGTGATGAATCTCTTTCGACACCTACCAGTACAAGACCAAAAAATTACAACAAACATATCTAATTAAGGAAACAAGGGAGTGCCCACGTGTACCACAGCCAAGTGGTAAAGGGTCATCTATGGGTACAGTCTTGCTTCCTTTCTTCTTTAAATAAAAATAACAATTTTGTTTTTGTTTGTCTATTTCCCTTAACCACAATCAGAAGCAAGGGGGGAAAAACACGTATTCCCTGATTAAAAGTTTTGAGCCCTCTCAATCTGGAAGCATTGAGCCGCCCTCTCAATCTGGCAGCATCGAACCCTATCAATCTAGCAGCATTGAGCTCTCTCAATCTAACAGCCCAGATTTGTAAAACTAGTTCACTCAAATTATAGGCAATTAAGGCTCTATATACCAACTTTTGCTTCATAAGGTTCACGGCCAAGCTAAGCCTGTACATTCAGAGTCAATGCCCCAGTTACTTCTTTCCAAGACAGGCTCACGTGAGGGGCGTTCCATGCCTTCTGTTGACATGGGATGATTCATCCTTAAGGTAGACGACCAACAGTGCCCGGCGTCACACGTCCAAACCTGCCTACTGGGTACGATGAGACTTAATGAGATCAAATGAGCATGAAGCTGAAGCCAGGAAAGCTGATGGAGGCAACATCACTGTACCCCTGACCCCAAGGCTCCTGAACTACTGACAAGCTTATGCTGAACTATCAGTTGTGATATTAACACTTTGTTATGCAGCTAAGAATGGAACACTGGGAGGGCATCAAACTCGGCAGGCTTGGATCAGGGAGAGGTGCGTAGGTGTCAAGTTCATCTTGGGCAACGAGAAAGCACAACAAAGGAGCCACAAGCAGAGAGTTGAGATGACACGACCCGTCACGTGTGTACGTTTTAATAAGGAATCTATACCCCCTCTCAACTCCCTTAAAGGCCATGAATCGGAGAACCCAAGAGAGTGGCTGTTTCTGGAGTAACCACTCTAACGCCAATAGTACATAAACTTATCATCTCGATTTTCTGCAATCATATGCAGATCCATCTTCTCGGCCTCATACTCCACAGAGCATAAGTGAGCAAGGACCTTTTCTGCACTAAACTGCCCAAAGTTCAACCATACAGGCAACACCCACCATTAAACTCCCATGTCAACCCTTGCACAAAACTGTGAATGTCAGTGAGGCAAAATGGAAATAGACCCAGGGGATGGTGTTGTTAAAGAGTAGATTGGGTGCAAGAACCAATTTGAATCCCTTTAAGAGTTTCAACCCTTCAATTCATCACTACTGACAACATTACTACTACTATCATTGCATCAAGGATGTTCAAAGTGGCCGGCCAGTGGCCACCTATAACATTATAGCAGCTATCACCATCATTATCATCATGATGTAATCATTGCCACCACCATCACTAACATTACAAGAAAAGAACAATATATACCACAAAATATCACAAAAGGATAAAGTACAGAGATCCATGTATCTTTTTATGCCTCTGGCCACCGAGACGTCAGGAGCTTTCGGTCCTACAGCTCACCTTGGCAAACAGGTTGCAGACCAGTTGGAGGAGCCCACGTCATGTTCATTCTTGCTTCAGTGTGTGGTCATTGAAGTCCAGCGGTGGTAATGTGATGGGCATATTGGGGACTTTGTCGCTGATTGCTCGTATCGTTTCATTTGTTGGTTTTTGATGTTTACTTGTTTGTCTTACTTACTTGTTATTAATATTACAATCGTTTATTTTGGTTTTTTAAATTAAACATTTATTCTCAATGAAGAACTAATGAACTCTCAGTTGAAATAATAACATTACAATAACCTTCTCATCAACTTGAAATTGTATTCACTCGACGTTTCGACTAGATGCTCTAGCCTTCATGAAGACTAGAGCATCTAGCCTTCATGTAGACTAGAGCATCTGGCCTTCATGTAGACTAGAGCATCTGGCCTTCATATAGACTAGAGCATCTAGCCTTCATGAAGACTAGAGCATCTAGCCTTCATGTAGACTAGAGCATCTGGCCTTCATGTAGACTAGAGCATCTGGCCTTCATGAACACTAGAGCATCTGGCCTTCATGTAGACTAGAGCATCTAGCATTCATGTAGACTAGAGCATCTAGCTTTCATGAAGACTAGAGCATCTAGCCTTCATGAAGACTAGAGCATCTAGCCTTCATGAAGACTAGAGTATCTGGCCTTCATGTAGATTAGAGCATCTGGCCTTCATGTAGACTAGAAATCTGGTCTTCATGTAGATTAGAGCATCTGGCCTTCATGGACTAGAGCATCTGGCCTTCATGAAGACTAGAGCATCTAGCTTTCAGAGAAGACTAGAGCATCTAGCCTTCATGAAGACTAGAGCATCTGGCCTTCATGTAGACTAGAGCATCTGGCCTTCATGAAGACTAGAGCATCTAGCATTCATGTAGACTAGAGCATCTAGCTTTCATGAAGACTAGAGCATCTAGCCTTCATATAGACTAGAACATCTAGTCATGAACACTAGAGCATCTAGCCTTCATGAAAACTAGAGCATCTAGCCTTCATGTAGACTAGAGCATCTAGCTTTCATGAAGACTAGAGCATCTAGCCTTCATGAAGACTAGAGCATCTGGCCTTCATTGACTAGAGCATCTAGCCTTCATGAACACTAGAGCATCTGGCCTTCATGTAGACTAGAGCATCTAGCCTTCATGTAGACTAGAGCATCTGGCCTTCATGAAGACTAGAGCATCTGGCCTTCTTGTAGACTAGAGCATCTAGCCTTCATGAAGACTAGAGCATCTGGCCTTCATGAAGACTAGAGCATCTGGCCTTCATGTAGACTACAGCATCTGGCGTTCATGTAGACTAGAGCATATGGCCTTCATGAAGACTACGGCATCTGGCCTTCACGTAGACTAGAGCATCTGGCGTTCATGTAGACTAGAGCATCTGGCCTTCATGTAGACTAGAGCATCTAGCCTTCATGAAGACTAGAGCATCTGATCTTCATGAAGACTAGAGCATCTGGCCTTCATGAAGACAATGAGTATCTGGCCTTCATGTAGACTAGAGCAGCTAGCCTTCATGTAGACTAGAGCATCTAGCCTTCATGAAGACTAGAGCATCTGATCTTCATGAAGACTAGAGCATCTAGCCTTCATGAAGACTAGAGCATCTGATCTTCATGAAGACTAGAGCATCTGGCCTTCATGAAGACAATGAGTATCTGGCCTTCATGTAGACTAGAGCAGCTAGCCTTCATGAAGACTAGAGCATCTGGCCTTCATGAAGACTAGAGCATCTAGCCTTCATGAAGACTAGAGCATCTGGCCTTCATGAAGACTAGAGTATCTGGCCCTAGAGCATCTGGCCTTCATGAAGACTAGAGCTCTTCAACATCATTGTACAGAACCCTTCAACTCGTTGTATGGAACCCTTCAACATCGTTGTACGGAAACTTCAACATTGTTGTACAGAACCCTTCAACATCGTTGTACGGAAACTTCAACATTGTTGTACGAACACTTCAACATTGTTGTAGAACCCTTCAACATTGTTGTAGAACCCTTCAACATAGTTATACAGAACCCTTCAACACCGTTGTACAGAACCCTTCAACACCGTTGTACAGAAGAGATGAACACATTTCTACTGTTTAGAAGTGTTCATGACAACAAAGTCAGCACATAGCTTGCCATACCTTCTTGTGGCTTTGTTATTAGAGTGAGCCAAGGATCATCTGTGAAGGACTTGGCAAGAGCTGCACAGGAGTTCTGGAATTGACCCATAATCTTCTATATCTTATTCATTGCCGTTGCATAGTTAAATGCTTTTTCTTTGAAGAACATTTATCAATCAGCAAATCCAGTTACCGCTCAGTTCTGTAAAGCAAAAACCCATGTTTTTTAAAATGACATTCTTTCAAATAAAAGCCCAGCTTGATTAGACAACCACTGCCACCCATGCTTCTTTTTTCTTTTCTTTTTTGTTGCCACTAGACACACTTCACACAAATTATACGAAGATAAATAGAATAGAATAATTACAACTGTATTGAGTGGACTTGTCAAAAATGAAACGACTGTCTCATCACCACAAGATGACCCTTTACCATTTAAACTCGAACAGGAGTAAGGTAAAGGGTCACCAACCATGATCCCCCTCCTTTTTTTTTTTGCTTCGAGTTGTTCTTAGTTTGCTTTCGTTGTTTTTATATGAAGAGCTACACTGTCGAACTGCCTTCTGGGACTCCAATGTACTCATGCAGACCACAACGTGCATTATTTTTGCTTGTCAATTAATGCCCACGATTCTGCCCCAAGTTACAACCGCCTTCATGGATTTTGCATCCTTTTCACATACGAAAATCCACAAACCAAACTGCAGAGGCAGCTACAGCTTCATGGACTTGGTAAACGAACGAGAACTCGCTGTATTGAAATTGCGTGTGTGTAGCGATTGACTATTGACCCTTTACCATAATGTAATGTTGATCCTTTACCATACAACGTTTTATTGAATTTTGGAATTACAACCTCGTGTTACTTCAATCATTGGTTGCTACAATTGTTCGTTGTAAGTACGTTCTTACATTGGTGACCCCGACGATGAGCGACACAGAAGAACCTCCTGGACGTGCTTTGCACGCAGTTAGCGCTATTGCGCTAAAGTTGCCACCATATTGCCCTGCTGACCCTAATCTTTGGTTCGCGCAGGTAGAGGCTCAGTTTGCCACTCGAGGCATTACGCTTGAAAAGACTAAGTTTGACTACATTGTGGCATCACTTTCACCTGGAACTGCCACTGAAATTCGAGACTTAGTTTTGGCCCCTCCCCCTGACACTCCCTATTCCGTGCTAAAAAGAGAGTTAATCACCAGGACAGCAGGTTCAAATCAGCAGAAATTGCAGAAACTCCTCAATGAAGTTGAGCTTGGCGATCGCAAACCCTCGCAGCTTCTGCGTCGCATGCAACAACTCTGGGGTGAACGTCCTGATGATTCCTTTTTACGGGAGCTTTTCCTGCAACACCTCCCCAGTAGTGTGCGTATGGTGCTAGCTCCCGTGGGTATGGATATCAGCCTAGATACTTTGCCTCACATGGCCGACCGTATTGCTGAAGTAGCGCCACCCCCTGTCGCAGCATTATCGGTAGCAGCAGTTCATACCCCCCCATCGCCTCCTGGAGTGGACTCTTTGCGCTCGGAAGTGCGCCAATTACAAGAGCTAGTGAAATCCCTCTCCATGCGCTCTCGTGAAGTTCGACAGCGTTCCCCCAGGTCTGCTTTCCGACGCTCTCCTAGCCCTGTCCGACAAGCACAGAGAGAAGACCCTACTCTCTGCTGGTACCATCAACGTTTTGGAGATGCTGCTACCAAGTGCCGTCAACCTTGCCGCCAGGAGTTAAAACGACCAGGCCAGGCGCTAGCGGCGACGAGCGTGTCTGGCACAAACCCAAGTCGTCTATTTTATGTAACTGATCGTTCCTGTGGCCTCCGTTTCCTTGTGGATACGGGCGCAGAGGTGAGCGTGATTCCACCATCACGCATGGAACAGAAACGACCCCACGATCGTGTGACTGTGCAAGCTGTCAATAACACCCCCATTGTCACTTTCGGTAGCCGCTCACTCACCCTCGATCTCGGATTTCGACGCACCTTCCGTTGGGTTTTCATCCTTGCAGATGTTAAGAGACCCATCCTAGGAGCTGATTTCCTTCGTCACTTTAATCTTTTGGTCGACATGACACACACTCGCTTAGTGGATGCTCAGACCCAGTTGAGAATACAGGGTATCTCAACTACAGCACCTACACCTAGCCCATCCATTTTGCCGCGAGCCCCAGCCAATGAGTTTGGTGCTCTCCTCTCTGATTTCCCCATGCTCACTGCGCCCCAACCTGTCAATCAACCTAAACACAATGTCACATCACATCACAACTACTGGACCTCCTGTCTCTGCACGAGCTCGTCTCCTTTCACCAGAGCGTCTACACATTGCCCGCCAGGAATTTGAACACATGTTAGAATTGGGAATCATTCAACCTTCTTCGAGTAACTGGTCGTCTGCCCTCCACATGGTGCCAAAGAAAACCCCTGGTGATTGGCGGCCCTGTGGAGATTACCGAGCTTTGAACAACATTACCACACCTGACCGATATCCTGTTCCCTACATCCAGGACTTTACTTCCTCATTACATGGTACGCAAATTAGACCTAGTCAGAGATTATCACCAGATCCCAGTAGAGCCCTGCGATGTGCCCAAAACGGCTGTTATTACCCCCTTTGGTCTTTTCGAATTTGTTCGTATGCCTTTCGGTTTACGTAACGCAGCTCAAACATTTCAACGCTTCATAGACCAGGTTCTTCGGGGTCTACATTTCTGTTTTGTTTATGTGGATGACGTCCTCATTGCCAGCACTTCAGTAGAGGAGCACAAACAGCACTTGCGACAAGTTTTCGAATGCCTGAGTCAGTATGGCATCCTGATCAACCCTTCCAAGTGCGTATTTGGTGTCGACAGTCTAGACTTTTTAGGCCACCATGTCTGCAGTCACGGCATACGTCCACTGGATAGCAAAGTAGCGGTTGTTCGTCATTTCCCACGACCTACTTCGGTGCGTCAGTTGCGTGCATTTTTGGGCCTCATTAATTTTTACCATCGTTTTGTACCCCAGTGTGCACAGATTCTTCAGCCATTAAACGCCATGTTGTCCCTCCCTCAACACTGCTCCCAGCCCCTGACCTGGACGGACGATGCAATGGCATCTTTCACAAAGATAAAGGAGTCTCTTGCACACGCCACTCTCCTCAATCACCCCAAGCCGTCTGCTTCCACATGTATTCTTACGGATGCGTCAGATACAGCTGTCGGCGCTGTCCTTCAACAGTGCATTTCAGGAGTTTGGTCCCCCATTTCCTACTTTTCTAAAAAGTTGAAGCAGTCAGAGACACGCTATAGCACGTTCGACAGGGAGCTCTTGGCGGTCTACCTGGCTATCAAACACTTCTGGCATTTCATTGAAGGACGTGTTTTCCACATCCGCACTGACCACAAGCTGCTCACTTATGCTTTGGGCATTCGAGCCGATCAACATTCACCGAGGCAGATTCGTCACCTCGATTTCATCTCCCAATTTACTTTAGATATTCGTTTCGTTAAAGGTCAAGACAACCTCGCAGCTGATGCTTTGTCCCGGATTACCATCAACACACTCAACACTCATTCCCCCTCACCCATCGATTTCCAAGCCTTGGCACACGCCCAGAAGGGAGACACAGAACTTATCGATCTTCAGTCCGGAACTACCTCACTCATCTTTCAGAAACTTCCGTTGCCCACTGCAGACATCACCTTGCTTTGCGACATGTCTACTGGTACACCACGCCCTTTTGTGCCCCAAGGTTTCAGGCGCACTATATTCGATGCCCTTCACAGTTTATCTCATCCTGGAATCCGAGCAACACAAAAGCTCCTTACTACACGCTATGTCTGGCCGGGCATTAACACTGATGTCCGCAACTGGACTAGATGTTGCCTACAGTGCCAGCGCTCTAAGGTACAGAGGCATACCGTGTCCCCACTTCTACCATTTCCAACACCGGATGCTCGCTTCGATCGCATCCACCTTGATCTTGTTGGGCCTTTACCACCTTGTAAAGGTTTCTCATACGTGTTAACATGCATTGACCGTTTCACTCGTTGGCCCGAAGCTGTCTCGATCCCCGACATCACTGCAGAGACGGTTGCTGAAGCTTTTGTCACCATTTGGGTTGCACGATTCGGTGTCCCCTCCACAGTCACGACAGATCGTGGAGCTCAGTTTGAATCAGCACTCTGGGACCACCTAATGCGTTTGTTGGGAACAAAGCGTATTCGCACCACAGCATACCATCCTATCTCTAATGGATTAATCGAGCGTTTTCATCGCCAGCTCAAAGCTTCCCTTAAATGCCAACCGACACCCATCAATTGGGTTAGTTCCCTACCACTAACCTTATTAGGTATTCGGACTACCCTCAAGGATGACCTACGCTGTTCCACTGCTGAATTGGTATACGGCACCACACTACGTTTACCTGGTGAATTTTTCGACACTTCGATCACCCAGACCTCTTTTGACCCAATGGGATACGTCGACAGGCTCAAAAAGGTCATGCAATCTCTCCGACCCCCACCAACACGTTCCCCAAGGCAAAGGCCGGTACACATAGATCGTGCTCTTTCGTCCTGCACCCATGTTTTTGTCCGATGTGACACAGTCCGCAAACCTTTGCAGCAGCCATATAACGGCCCCTTCGAAGTCTTACAACGTCAGGGCAAATCTTGGGTCATCCGTATCAAGGGCCAGAACCAGACCATCTCATTGGACCGCCTGAAGCCTGCTGCCATGGATTGTATCGTTCCCACCCAAGTTGATAAGCCAGCAACGTCTTCAACCGATATTCCCATAGTCTCCACCCCGTGTATGCCATCCAGTCCTCAGCACTCCACTCGTGCTGGTAGACAAGTGCGGTGGCCCAAGCGACTATGTGACTATATTCCTTAACCGTTCCATGTTTTCACTGGAAGGGGAGTACTGTAGCGATTGACTATTGACCCTTTACCATAATGTAATGTTGATCCTTTACCATACAACGTTTGATTGAATTTTGGAATTACAACCTCGTGTTACTTCAATCATTGGTTGCTACAATTGTTCATTGTAAGTACGTTCTTACATGTGTTTTCTACCCTTTACCGAATATTGCTTATATGACCAATAAAATCGTCATCATGCCCCATACTTGTTTTCGTTCTGACATCTTTACATCCTCTGAACTGAAAATGAATCCAGTTGGTGAATTCTCATCAAATTTACTGGCGTGTTGAAATGGTTAAGCCCATAAGTCATTGACCATCCCATGCTGAAGTTGGTTGCAGAGAATGAGATAGATTATCAAACTATGTTGAGGATCCTTCTTCTAAGGTAAACCCAAAGAAGAAGTCACAGGTCTTCATTTGAGCTGAAGCTACTCCAACTGTGGCTCTCTGGTGGCATCTTCTCTCTGGTGGCATCTTCCTGAGTTAATTGCAAAGTGCAATCATTTTCAGTTATTGATGCTAAGGACTCTGCCCCTAACTGTACAGCGAGTTGGACAGATATGAATTCCAATGGAGCCAGATGAGATCACTGAATCTTTGATTGCTTTAAAGACAGTTTCATTTTTTGGTGATGCCATCAACTATAGCAAGGGTGCTTCCCATTAATTTTATGTCCTTGATAACAAATTGAGTGACAGTTATTTTTGTGGAAACGCCTGACCTGATTCATGGCATATTATGCTTAGTTGTGGATTGCCTTCTCAGAAATCCAAATTTGATTAAGTGCTCAAAAAATTCCACAAATTTGCTCTAAATTATGCACTCAAAAACCTTGGAGGTTGAGGTTGGGAGTGATGTGGGACAATAATTCTCTACTGATGTTCGACCTCCAGTCTTGAAAACGGGAGATATACTAAATTTTTGTGAGTTATAGTGCTTGGTCATTCTTACATTGAATGAGTGATATATAGGAGGGTTCACTTTTAGGCAAGAGCATAATGTTTCAACAAATTTGGTCCAATTCCACCCAAACCCTTTGCTTTGCTAGGGTCCAGGACCTCAGATACAGTTATCTGCACAGTTGTCAGTGACACAGGTATATATATATATATGTCCTCGATTTGAGGGAGGGTGTATGAACTACATTTGAGGGTGTGTGTATATGAACTACAAGTCCGGACTGAGCGGAAGTACTTAATGAATAAATCCCTCTCGTCCACTACTAATCATTATTTATTTATTCATGTTTTTTTGGCAGTCCTTGTCATTTGTACTTAGTGACTATCTCAAAGCTCAACAGAACAATAAAATTATTATTATTGTAATCGCTGTTTATTTTATAGTTTATATAATTATGTATGGACAGTGTGAAGATATTCAATACAGGTCAGCTTAATAATAATTATTGGGATAACTGCTTCAGTTTTGGGGTCTTTGCCTTTTGTTACCTGGTTGGGGTCTGTAAGATTAATTTTTGTGTGTTTTTTAAAAATTATTTCAATTATATATATATATATAAACTTTTGGAATAAAATAAAAAAATAAAAAGATGTGATCTATATTTAATTTTATGTATTCTGGCTGACGTGCACAGGGCATATTATTTTTTACTATTTTTCTCTATTTTAACCCCTCCCCCCCCATCATATTGCATGTAATACACATAAACTGATCAACTGACTCTGGACATGGTATATTTAATTTTATGTATTCTGGCTGACCTGCACAGGGCATATTATTAATTTTACTATTTTTCTCTATATTAACCCCACCATCATATTGCATGTAATACGCATAAACTGATCAACTGACTCTGGCTGGACATGGTGGTTCCACTTTGAAAGAGATGGCAGATATGTAGCTTGCCCAACATTGGCTTGAGATCACCATTGTCGAAGTCCTTAATAAGAGCAACTTCCTCTGTCAACTTTCACGTTACGACTTACATTTTGGATTCCAAAGATGTTATTGCAGATTTGCTAATGCCTGTTTGCCATCTCTGCCAGCATGACCAGTCCCTTGCAGGTCAATTCAACATCAACTGATGGACCCACTGAAATGCTCACCTCGCATTAGGGTAGTTGGCTCACTCCAAATGCAGTAGTGGCTACTCTAAAAGCCAGTATGCAGTATGGGTCCATCATTAAATAGTGAGCATATCCATCGGAGCTCCTGCTCAAACACTTGAAAACTCGGGAATCAGGGTTTTATACCTCTCCTCCTATCTTGACAAATTCTCTCCAAAAGTTCTTGGCCATGAAGGCTAGGCATTGAGTGGCTAGGAAGAAAAAAGCTAGAGCATGTTAAGAACTGTTGTGTATCAGCTTTTCTTGTCAGCTACCTGCCAGTGCAGTTATTTTTGGTATGAGGGCCTGTAGTTTTGGAGGGCTTACGGGATGTTTATGATTTAATCTTGATACTGCTGAGCCTGTTAAGGCCACCACATATACTACAACATGGTGTGACACTATGTAACAGTAACTAACACTAATAACAATCTACATTAAAAATCAACAGTACAAAAATAATTATCCACAATACTAAGTTACGAGTGTCCCGCTGCTCAAGGAGGAGGGAGGGGAGGGGACCAAAGATCATTCCTCAGCTCGCCATACAACAGTTCTTTTCTCCTCTGCCACCACTTCCCTACCCAATACATAACACACTCGCCCACCTCCTCCATCACTTACTCCCTCCACACCTTTCCCCAACAGCATGCCACCTTTCCATCCTTACCCACTCTTCTATATTCATTCAGCCACTATCCAGCTCCTATAATTCTGCGCACCTCATCCACCAGTACCAGCCAACCCTTCTCGAATTCATCACACATTACGAAGAAGTGACCCACATCCTCCCCTGCTCCACTATCACACGATACACCTCTCATCCCCAACTATCTCACATCTCTTCTTATCCTCCAGTTGATGCAGTCCTCAGTCGAAATTGCAACTGCACACCTTCCTGACCATGCATGGACCTCACATACCTCTCCACCCCTGCAACATTCTTTGCCAATTTATAAAACTTTAGCGTACTCTTGCTGTTTACCCAATCCTTCTCATTTTTCATCTTCATTTCCCCCTTCCACTTACGTACTGACCCAACCTCTTTGTTTAGTTCGGATTTTCTCAAGATCTCATATTCTTCCAACCATCCAATTTCTCCAACCTATCTTAGAGTTTACAACTATTTTTACCAATCTGCTCGGTTCCAATACCTCTCATCTCTTACCAAACAAAACCTTCATCTCTTCCCTCCTCTCCTCCAACTTCCTCCACCCCATATTTCCCCGTACTGCCAACAATCTCCTACCAACTCTCATCTGTGCTGACTCCAACTTCTTGCAAGCATTATGTCCTCCTGTCCACCACACTTTGGCTGCATGCTCCATACTAGGTCTCACTAGAAGCTCCCACACCATTCTTCCTCTGTCTATTTCCACCAGTCCATTCACTCTACTCATCCATGTCACTTTTCCAACCCACTCATCTGCCTTCTTCTCTAACTGAACCCCTTAGCTTCTTATCAAAACACCCCAGGTACATGGATTCTTTCTTCTTCCAATATCTCCTCACCAATCCTCCAATTCACTCCCGCTTCCTTCTTCCCCACTTCCATGTATGTCTTGCTATCGTGATTTGGTTGATCATATACAAAAGTGGATGAGACAAAAGTGTACAAACACAACCAGTTATAAGTTATATCACGCCATCTACCTCCGAATTGGGAGATCTGGTAAGGGTTTCCAGCGTTGCGCAGCGCAGCAGAATTTACGTCGCCCGGATTTTTTAAGGTGGGTGACCCGTTCACATTTTTGACGGGTGGTGAACGCACGGGCAACCATGGCGAGGCGTTAGCCCCCGGCACCCGAGAAAAATTCCCGCGTTTCGGGCCAAAGACGACATCCCCGACTACCCACCTGTTCCCCCAGACATGTCATCTGCCTCTGGAGTGGAAAGGGAATGCCAACCTGTAGGTGAGGAGGATCCTTATCCACCCATCTGAGATCGAGGAGGTTCTTTGGCACTTCTCATTAAAAAAACGAGTTCACAACATAAATCCAATTTCCCCAGCAATCACTTCACTCACTCTCAATAAATAACTCGCCATTTCTTATACACTGGGCTTCATCTACTAAGGAACTTATATTATTTACTTTAATGGATACGACAGACACGACAATAACCTTCTCATAATCAACTTGAAATTGTATTCTCTCGACGTTTCGAACACGGCCAGGAATAGTGCCCTTAAAACTCGCGTGAGACTAAGCAATATACCAGTAGCTAGGTATATAGCTGTGGTTGCCTATAGCTCTTATAGGTATACCTTCAGCAATCACATATTGTCATTGTCTCAAATTATCCTTTCATATGTGATGATTATTATTATTCACCACGTGCTCACCTCAGCACACGAGCACGTGAACCGGATGTGAAAAAACAAACAATAAACAAATAGAACAAAAAATAAATAATAAATATTATAAACGTAAACGTATACTGATAATTAGTATACTGATAATTAGTAATAAAAATAGTAATAAAAAAAAGCAAAATATGTATATAAATATTATGATGGTTATGGCTTCAAGTTCAGACCCTAGAGTGACTCCCAGCCAGGCAAGTCCCTTCCAGATCCTACACACATTGGTGCTAGGCTGATGTGCAATGCCTCCTTCACTAGCAGTTTCTTGAAGAGGTGACTTCCTCCCCACAAAATAGGATGTCCATTATCCCATGCATGTTCAGCAATTGCAGACTTCTCTCTAGTACACTTCCTACAGGCATCTTGATGTTCTTTCACTCTCGTCTCCAGTCTTCTGATGGTCTCCCCTATGTAGAATTTCCAACAGCTACAAGGGATGTTACACAACGCACGAGTGCATATTTTGTTGGTAAAACATCCTTCACTCTGCTCAGTTGTGTCCTCCTAGTTCTTCTGATCTGAAACCGACTTTGATTTCCTGCAGACCCTCCCAATGTCTTCACCCATCCTTGCTGCATAAGGAATCACCATAGGATCCTTCTTTTTAGACACTCCCCCCCCCCCCCCCCCCCTTGCCTGTATCAGTGTACTTATCTTCCTTTCTGCGTTTTACTTTAGATGTATCTATAGAGGAAAGATTGATGAAGACTTACGGGATAACCATTCTCTATAAAGACCCTATTGTCACCTGTAACCGCTTCTTAAAATCAATTGAAGATGTTGCCTTCAGAACCAACTAGGCCACCACCTACCGCTACTCGTCGTGCCTGCCCCTAAACTTGCACCGAGGACGAACTATGCAGACAAATTACTTCCGCAGGAAACGTAGCTATGTAGGGAGGAAGCTGCTTAGGTGTGGTGTACGTAATTGTGGTGTACGTAATTGCGTTTGCGAACGACCCCCCCCCCCCCTCCTTCCCCTCCCCTCCCCACTAACTAGCAGGCAGGGCGTACTAGATTCTAGATTCGGTCTCGCCTCTCACAGCCTGGGCCGATATCTGTGGAGAGGAGTTCAGATATAAGCTAGTCAGCAACTATCAACGGACAGGGAGGAAACCGTATTTACAAGAAACGCCTTTTTTAATCTTAACTCTTAAAGAACTTCTGTCGGTAGGTGAGTGAACAGCATCTAGCTAATCGCTTGTGTAGTTATGTATATATGTGAACATGTATAGCTAGCTCTACTGTGAAGAAAAGTGGGGATCTAGTTATAGGTGTATATAATGTTTTATTGCCTAGCAAGCCTCTGGCTGCGTGTGCTATACTTTTAGCTTACCAGCACTGGCTAAATATCCAACATAAATATATTATTGCCCACCTTGGTCAGCTTGAGCAATATAACTTTGTTGTTACACAAACAGCTGGGTCTACATTATGTCAGTTGTAATGGAAAGGCGTAGGGAAGTGAGATATAACAATTGAGATGATTATTATGCCATTTATCAGTCTATTGTTTCTGGTTGGGAGTGTGTTGCTGGTTAGTATGTGTTGCTTGCTGTTAGTGTGTTGTTTGTTAGTTAACTCTTGCTGGTTAGAGCGTGTTGCTGGTTAGTTTGTGTATTGCTGGTTGTTGGAGTGTGTTGTTGGTTAGCTATTTTGTTGCTGGTTAGTAGGTGTTTCAATGGTTAGGGGTGGTGCTGATCTGAGTGTGTTGATGATTAGAGTGCATTACTTGTTAGAGTGTGTTGCTAATTAGATTGGGTTACTGGTTAGAGTGTGTTGCTGATTAGAGAGTGTTGACTGAGAGTGTGTTTCTGGTTGGATGTTAAGGTCATGTATTGCTGGTTTCGAGTATTGCTAGTTAGGTGTGGATGTCTGATAGAAAGGTATGGTGGCTCATACATAGAGTATAGTGCGTGGGTTATGTGTGTATGTGGTCTTTGTGTTTGTGTGTATAAGGTGATTGAAACCATCATAGATTTCATATTGACGGCTAAGCATTAACAAGAGAAGGCAAAAAAAGAAGAAGCTTTTTTCATTAATTAGCAGATATTTCATGTGACAAATTGTATCGCAAGTTAAGCATATGCCTGTTACGTGAGTGCTCTCAAGATAATTGGCAGCATGTACCTCTGGTGATAGAATCCCATTCCTGATGTGGGTGGTTTGCTCGATCAGGATAATGATGTACCTAATTCGACATCAAATCCAATTTCTGGTAAGGACAGTGGTTTTGGAATGCCTCTTCCTATATCTGGTAAGGGGTTTATCTAATAGTGGCATTGGAATGTATCCAATTTCTGGTAAGGTATCTCTCGATAGTGATTTTGGAATGTATAGGCTTTCATACTTCTGGCGAGGAATATCCAAATAGCGGTGTTGTTATGTATCTTATTTCTGGTAAGGTGTCTCTAAATGGTGTTGGAATGTTTTTAGTTCTGTTCCTATATCTCTAGTAAGGTGTCTCTAATTCTGTTCCTATAGTTCTGGTAAGGTGTCTCTAGTTCTGGTAAGGTGTCTCTAGTTCTGTTCCTATACTTCTTGAATGGTGTCTCTAAATGGTGTCGGAATGTCTCGAGCCCTGTTCCTATAATTTCTGGTAATGTGACTCTAAATGGTGTTGGAATGTCTCTAGTTCTGTTCCTATACTTTCTGGTAAGGTGTCTCTAAATGGTGTTGCAATAACATTTTAATTATGTGCATGCTGATTAATCTGTGATGGAATGGGTGCATTAAAAAAGGTGGCAACTTCCAAGAAAAATATCAGCTTCAATAATAAAATAGAGTCCATCATGATCACTAGTGGAGGCCCCTAGACACATCCCATAGTTCTGCCCTGTTATGTATGGTTAGAAATGTCACTGGTGTAGGTCAGTATACTATGGTTCTTGTTGTGTATGATGCCACTGATGTAGGTCAGTATACTATGGTTCTGCCTGTTATGTATGATGCCACTGATGTAGGTCAGTATACTATGGTTCTACCCTGTTTTGTATGGTTAGAAATGCCACTGATGTAGGTCAGTATACTATGGTTCTTGTTGTGTATGATGCCACTGATGTAGGTCAGTATACTATGGTTCTTGTTGTGTATGATGCCACTGATGTAGGTCAGTATACTATGGTTATGCCTGTTATGTATAGTTAGAAATGCCACTGATGTAGGTCAGTATACTATGGTTCTACCCTGTTTTGTATGGTTAGAAATGCCACTGATGTAGGTCAGTATACTATGGTTATGCCTGTTATGTATGATGCCACTGATGTAGGTCAGTATACTATGGTTCTACACTGTTATGTATGGTTAGAAATGCCACTGATGTAGGTCAGTATACTATGGTTCTACACTGTTGTGTATGGTTAGAAATGCCACTGATGTAGGTCAGTATACTATGGTTCTTGTTGTGTATGATGCCACTGATGTAGGTCAGTATACTATGGTTATGCCTGTTATGTATGGCCACTGATGTAGGTCAGTATACTATGGTTCTACCCTGTTTTGTATGGTTAGAAATGCCACTGATGTAGGTCAGTATACTATGGTTATGCCTGTTATGTATGATGCCACTGATGTAGGTCAGTATACTATGGTTCTGCCTGTTATGTATGATGCCACTGATGTAGGTCAGTATACTATGGTTCTACCCTGTTTTGTATGGTTAGAAATGCCACTGATGTAGGTCAGTATACTATGGTTCTGCCTGTTATGTATGATGCCACTGATGTAGGTCAGTATACTATGGTTATGCCTGTTATGTATGATGCCACTGATGTAGGTCAGTATACTATGGTTCTACACTGTTGTGTATGGTTAGAAATGCCGCTGATGTAGGTCAGTATACTATGATCTAGGTCAGTATACTATGATGTAGGTCAGTATATTATGCTTGCTTATTATTTCCACTGTGTTTAGTACATTTGTGATGGTATTGTGTGTGTGTGTGTGTGATGTGTGTGTGTGTGCATGTGCAGAGGGAAGTACTATATAAACACAAAGAATATAATCAATGTGTCAATGATGTAACCACATCAAAGCTAATTCATTCCTTAATTCCCTGGAATTAATTAATTTGATCTCCGATCCTCATAAACACATTATGGAGGTGCTAAATTTCTTGGGTGCCTACCAGTGGGCTGATGTTCAATGTAGAAAAGGCAAAGGCCATGGAGCTCTGGCTTAGAGAGATGAAGCTTGGACTAGAATCCTCTCATGAATGCTCCCCTGGAGTCAACCTGTCAGATTCATCACATTTGGTCGACACTACATTGCGATGATTTTATTCCTCGTTTATTTGTGCTTCTTCCTCCATACCATCTCTGTTTAGATAGTTCCATTCCAATTCCAGTTTGTATGGGAATGTAAAGTCGTAGGTATTTGAGCACGTCAGGGTAGCTGGCCATAGGTGACCTTAAATCGAAGCATATCTGGGCTACTTGGAATGCAGGGTCTTCTTCAGAGCGATGATTGTCATACTCATTTGATCTTGTTGTTGTTTTCCTGTTGTTGTTTTCCTGTTCTTGTTGTTGTCCTTCATCAGCCGCTGAAGCATTTAGTTCTCCAACCCTCCAACCATTACCAACTCCTCTCCAATCCAAGAGGAAGATTGGATTCTCTGTCAATGTCTGATACGCTTGGATCTCAGCTGAGGAAAATCAGTCATCTCTAGGAGGAGAGAGTTTATACGTTGTACAGAGAGGATTTTTACTGGTGAATAAAGACTAAGTAAAGAGAGTGATTTAGGATGAGCTGCTTCGGGGAGGGGAAAGATGACGAAGCCAAAGAACAGTTGCGGAAGACCAAGGCAATTAACGACCAGCTCAAGAAGGACAAGGAGATCTACAAATCTACTCATCGGCTACTCTTGTTGGGTGAGCTCAATGAAGTGTGTTGTGTTGTGTATAACTTGTTTTTTTTGTAGTTGTTATTCTTGAGGGGTTGATGGTTTGATTTCATGGTTGTGGTCAGGTGTGTGTGTGTGTGTGTGTGTGTGGAGAGAGAGGGGTGGGGGAGGGGACTTGAGGGATGTTAAAGTTGACGGCAAATTACAGAATGTGTATTTGTGTGGGAAGAGAGGGTGTTCGGGGTAAGGTAGAGAGAGGTACACGTTAAGGAAGCTAATACTTTTCCATCTTTCTTTTTTCACTTCTCCTTGGTTCATTGCCTAGGAAATAGCTTCTAGCGAGGAGGTGGAGTGGGGGGGGGGGGTAGGGGGAAGAATTCCTCCTTTTCCTCAAGGAGGAATCAGCAAATAATTGAATGGCTGCGCAAAAGAGCAGCCAATGAAATGATCGTCAATTCCTTTAAAAGCTGTGGCATTTGTGTAGACAGATGGTTCAGAAGATGACTGCGGGTCATGGAGCCACTGCAGCAGCCAATGCAGCAGCAATTATCACCGGTGAGATGGCCACACGACACGATGTGTGGGGAGGCTGGCAGGATCCCTTTGCAAGGGACGAAGCGGACCTTGAAGGAAGCAGAAACTCGAGTAGACAATGAATCGTCGCACTAACAATAGCTATTGTCTCCCTATCAGATCTGGTGATCTATCACATAAAGGCTAGACTGCATTCTAAATATTAGACACTTAGTGCACCCTCAAATAGGACGTGCTGCTAGGACAGGTCATGGAATTTATAGTAGCACATGGGCTAATTGAGGGATTAGGTATATATATATATATATATATCAGAGCTATTGTGAAAAAAAGGTGTGCAGAAACGCCAAAGATTTGTGGGTGAGGTCCCTCAAAGGAACTCCTCTGTGAGGTTTACTTGGGAGACCTTCTGGAAATTTCATCTATTTGATTAACATTCGGTACCATCATCACTTCTAGAGGCACTAACTGCTATTTCCTCTCGACTTTGACAAGTGTTTTACGCCAGTTAGAGCCTGTAAGGTGCAAATAGACTGGTAATGACTCTGCACAAATACTCTCTAAACAAGTAACAATCTTGTCCATTTGGGTAAGTGGGGGAGGGGCACTTTCCACTTCTCTACTGCCATTTGGTATTGTTAGTGGAGAGCTTAAATGGCTGCATTTGTTCAGTGTTTCCAAGCTAACCTGGGCTCTAACTGGCCTATTATTAGTCCTCACTTCTCAAAGTTCACAGTCTTCCTTTGTTCTGTCCCACAGAAACACCTCCTGGAGCTGTGGTGATTGTATTGAGACCATCTTAGTATGTGTTTGTATTTTCCCTGAAAGGTTTTTATATAAACTTTCATTTGCTGGTTTACTGTGAAGACTGCAATGGGAGCCATCTTGGGGGACACTCTGCTCTGTGTGGTCTATGTACCTATGTACCTGTATGAACTGATCAGCGTATGGACTTAGGTTATTTGGAAACTACCCAGCTAAAGCTTTTCCAGGTACTTGCAAGAGTTACTTATTGTCCCACATATGCCCAGTCTCAGCAGGGTTAATTGCTGACCACCTTTTGCCCATTTGCAACTGAATTACTGACAGCTGTAAATGTGTTTTAGTAGGAGGGGCTGGAAAAGCTGTAGTAATAGATCAGCTTTGGGGAGTGTTTTGTGTGCCCAGCTATAGCTTACTATAATGTCCTAGACTGTGTGAATGGGTATCTACAGGAAATGCTATAATAGGCACAAAATCTGGTGAAGGACAATTTGGGGGGGGGTATTGCTTTTGGAGACTGAGCCCCATCATGGAGCATGCTGGTGAGAGTGGTGGGAAGCTTTCTATTGGTGCAGAGGCAAGCAGCAGATGCAATTTTGTTGCAAGTCTGGGATAGAGCCAAGCAGGAAACCTTGTGATAGTCAACATAGACGTTACAATTGGCTAGGTCAGACAGAAGTTCCTGATTTTTTAGCAACTGTTTTTCAAGATTCGACTAAGTATGCAGACTGTTGGATGTAGCACATCATGCTCCTCTTCAATACCTTCTTCAGTGGCAACTTGAAAGATTTCATACTTGGCTGATGACTGTAACATCTTATATGTGTACATGCATGCATGTTTTTGTGGTATATTTTAATTTCTGCATCATGCGTGGACGCTCAAGGGTCATAAGGTTCAAAGGTCAATATTTGTACACTGTAGTCCAAAGGTCATCACTGGGTCACTGGAGTTCAAAAGTCAATACTGGCTCACTGGAGTTCTATGGATTATGGACATACCAAATGGGTCTTGAATAACACAACCCTTGCAGACGACGACGACAACCTGACGTCGTGTGTTTGCCTGGTCCCTTGTCCCTTGACCCTATATGGCAAAGTGAAAAATATTCTCTTATAAGGTACAGTAGTTTATAGGCCATCCTGGTCTCAAGGGTTGAGTATAGTACGGCACGCATCGACATTTGGCACTAGTTATTGCGTATAGCTATGGTGTTGCTATATAGCAGTGCTGAGCTTTGTAAAGGAAAGCTTGGGAAAGCTTTGAGCCAAGTAAGTCCATCGTCGGAATGTTTCTAAGAGTTTTTAAAGTTGATTTGGTAGACCTCGGTGTTGTATTATTAGTTTATGGCTGACTCAAGAGCTGCTAGCTACTAGCAGGATGGCAAAGTGATCGAAACACAAGAAGAAGGTACACACCCACACATGGCTCGAGCACCCCTCCTGCTTTCAAGATGCTTGTGGGGGGAGGTTTCTCGCTTATTCTTTCACCCTGGAAAATCATGGACATCTTTTGGTGCAGTGTCCATGTTCATGGGATTCGTTGAGAAGCCATGAGTTAAAGAGGAGAGGTGTGGGGGAGAAAGGGGAGGGACTGGGAGGAGAGGTAAAATGGTAACAACACTGGTAGTGTTTTTGAATAGACAAACACATTCTTCAGTGAATATTCTAACCAGGAAATTATTTTCACACTCTCTCTCTCCCCCCTTCCTCCCCCCAATTGAAAAAAGTGAAATAAACCCTCGTATCTCTATATTATCTACCTTTACACCAACACTTACAGTCACCTGTCCTTAAAAATGAGTTTTTGTGAAACAAAATGGTTATCCATAAAAGGAAATTGTTGTCAGTTGTATTGCCCAAGGGCCAGCTATAGATTAGATGTACAAGAGAGAACTGGCTGCATAGACGGTAGGGGAGAGAAAACTGGCTCCATGTTGGTAGGAGGGAGAAAACTGGCTTCATAGTCAGCAGAGGAGAGAAAACTGGCTGCACAGTCAGCAGAGGAGAGAGAATGGCTGCACAGTCAGCAGAGGAGAGAGAACTGGCTGCACAGTCAGTAGAGAAGAGAGAACTGACTGCACAGTCAGCAGAGAAGAGAGAACTGGCTGCACAGTCAGCAGAGGAGAGAGAACTGGCTTCACAGTCAGCAGAGGAGAGAGAACTGGCTGCACAGTCAGCAGAGAAGAGAGAACTGGCTGCACAGTCAGCAGAGGAGAGAGAACTGGCTTCACAGTCAGCAGAGGAGAGAGAACTGGCTGCACAGTCAGCAGAGGAGAGAGAACTGGCTGCACAGTCAGCAGAGGAGAGAGAACTGGCTGCACAGTCAGCAGAGAGAGAACTGGCTGCACAGTCAGCAGAGGAGAGAGAACTGGCTGCACAGTCAGCAGAGGAGAGAGAACTGGCTGCACAGTCAGCAGAGGAGAGAGAGCTGGCTGCACAGTCAGCAGAGGAGAGAGAACTGGCTGCACAGTCAGCAGAGGAGAGAGAACTGGCTTCACAGCCAGCAGAGGAGAGAGAGCTGGCTGCACAGTCAGCAGAGGAGAGAGAACTGGCTGCACATTCATCAGAGGAGAGAGAACTGGCTGCACAGTCAGCAGAGGAGAGAGAACTGGCTTCACAGTCAGCAGAGGAGAGAGAACTGGCTGCACAGTCAGCAGAGAAGAGAGAACTGGCTGCACAGTCAGCAGAGGAGAGAGAACTGGCTTCACAGTCAGCAGAGGAGAGAGAACTGGCTGCACAGTCAGCAGAGGAGAGAGAACTGGCTGCACAGTCAGCAGAGGAGAGAGAACTGGCTGCACAGTCAGCAGAGAGAGAACTGGCTGCACAGTCAGCAGAGGAGAGAGAACTGGCTGCACAGTCAGCAGAGGAGAGAGAACTGGCTGCACAGTCAGCAGAGGAGAGAGAACTGGCTGCACAGTCAGCAGAGGAGAGAGAGCTGGCTGCACAGTCAGCAGAGGAGAGAGAACTGGCTGCACAGTCAGCAGAGGAGAGAGAACTGGCTTCACAGCCAGCAGAGGAGAGAGAACTGGCTGCACAGTCAGCAGAGGAGAGAGAACTGGCTGCACACTCAGCAGAGGAGAGAGAACTGGCTGCACTGTCAGCAGAGGAGAGAGAACTGGCTGCACAGTCAGCAGAGGAGAGAGAGCTGGCTGCACAGTCAGCAGAGGAGAGAGAACTGGCTGCACATTCATCAGAGGAGAGAGAACTGGCTGCACAGTCAGCAGAGGAGAGAGAACTGGTTGCACACTCAGTCTCGGAGAGAGAACTGGCTGCACACTCAGCAGAGGAGAGAGAACTGGCTTCACAGTCAGCAGAGGAGAGAGAACTGGCTGCACAGTCAGCAGAGGAGAGAACTGGCTGCACAGTTAGTCTAGGAGAGAGAACTGGCTGCACAGTCAGCAGAGGAGAGAGAACTGGCTGCACAGTCAGCAGAGGAGAGAACTGGCTGCACAGTCAGTCTAGGAGAGAGAACTGGCTGCACAGTCAGCAGAGGAGAGAGAACTGGCTGCACAGTCAGTCTAGCTGGCTGCACAGTCAGTAGAGGAGAGAGAACTGGCTGCACAGTTAGCAGAGGAGAAAGAATTGGTGTATTTGTTAGGGGAGAAAAAACTGGGTTTTAGCCAATAAAGGAGAAAGAACTGGCTGTATAGTCAGTAGAGGAGAGATATTTCGCTGCATAGTTAGTAGAGGAGAGAGAACTGGCTGCATATAAATTGATGTCAGACATTTATGCTTTTATTCTGATATTCCTAACTATGGCTACTGCAGTCCTTAACTTGCTCTGCCTCTCAAGGTTTTGTCATTGTAGAAGAGGAGATAGAACTGGGTGGAATGTAGCTGCTGATAGGAGACAGACTGGATACAGAGACAAAAGGAAGACCCAACACAAATAAGATGAACCATGAACTCCAACAAGAAGGTCACAATCAGAAATCAGAGGCCAGCTGTGGGAGAGAGAGGAGATTTAATCTCCTTATTCCAGCTCTAGCTGTACCAGTGATGCTCATTCACCTAGTCACTAGCTGGCTGTAGCAGCAATGGTAGCCAGCAATGCTCATTCATACCTAGTCACTACATAGCTAGATGTAGCAGTAATGATAGCCAGCAATGCTCATGTATACCTAGTCACTACATAGCTGGCTGTAGCAACAATGATAGCCAGCAATGCTTATGCATACCTAGTCACTAGCTGGCTGTAGCAGCAATGATAGCCAGCAAATGCTCATTCATACCTAGTCACTACATAGCTAGCTGTAGCAGCAATGATAGCCAGCAAATGCTCATTCATACCTAGTCACTACATAGCTAGCTGTAGCAGCAATGCTAGTCACTACATAGCTATCTGTAGCAGCAATGCTAGTCACTACATGGCTATCTATAGCAGCAATGGTAGCCAACAATGCTCATTCATACCTAGTCACTAGCTAGCTGTAGGAGCAATGATAGCCAGCAATGCTCACTCATACCTAGTCACTACATAGCTAGATGTAGCAGCAATGATAGCCAGCAAATGCTCATTCATACCTAGTCACTACATAGCTAGCTGTAGCAGCAATGCTAGTCACTACATAGCTATCTGTAGCAGCAATGCTAGTCACTACATGGCTATCTATAGCAGCAATGGTAGCCAGCAATGCTCATTCATACCTAGTCACTAGCTAGCTGTAGGAGCAATGATAGCCAGCAATGCTCACTCATACCTAGTCACTACATAGCAACAATGCTAGTCACTACATAGCTAGCTGTAGCAGCAATGATAGTCACTACATAGCTAGCTGTAGCAGCAATGCCTAGTCACTACATAGCTATCTGTAGTAGCAATGATAGCCAGCAATGCTCACTTATACCTAGTCACTACATAGCTAGCTGTAGCAACAATGCTAGTCACTACATAGCTATCTGTAGCAGCAATGCCTAGTCACTACATAGCTATCTGTAGCAGCAATAATACCCAGCAGTGCCCAGTCACTACATAAGCTATCTGTAGCATCAATGCTCACTCACACCTAGTCACTGTACAGGTTTCCTTAATTGAAGTTCTACTCCGACAGTATACTGAGCAGATACAAGCACACCCTCAACCTGTGTCCTTCAGCTAGGAGAGGAGAATCCTGTCTCACTTCCACCCCAACTAGTGGTATGGACACCATAGACCACAAAAATGCAGCATCCGGCTTGAAGTCATAACACTTTGTTCTATTGGCTGCCCACTAGCTACATGTTTTTAATTAAGTGTGTTGAGCTTGTAGGCAATTGTTTGCCATGATAGTTTACTTAAGGGGGTGTCATACTTGGCAAGCTTCTTCATCACGTCAAGACAATGCATTAAGGATGTGTCTCAATCACTGCTTGTAACCATAGCAACAACTTACATTGCTATTGTGGTGAATATAAACCTGATCCTTGCATACCTTCCGAGATGATAGTAAATGCCATGTCATGGTAGAATCTTTGTTCTCAAAGCATTTAGAAGCCTCTCCCTTGACCGTTGCCACCTTTGAATGCCTATATATAATAAGGTCATGGGTCTAAAATTGGGTGATGGATAATTAGAAATCAATACATTCTTGTTTCCTTGATGTGTTGGCAGGCATGGATAGCACAATAGCCCAGTTCCCATATTCATCTAATCTGATTTGTTCACCAGTGAGTATGTAACTGATTTTATATTGATTAATACTGTTGTTGTTATTATTATTTATTATATTTATTATTATTATTATTATTATTATTATTATTATTATTATTATTATTATTATTATTATTATTATTATTATTATTATTATTATTATTATTATTATTATTATTATTATTATTATTATTATTATTATTATTATTATTATTATTATTATTATTATTATTATTATTATTATTATTACTATCATCATCATCATCATAATCATAATCATTATTATTATCAATGAACTCTCAGTTGACAGAGTTGACATAACGAAATTATAATGACCTCAATAGCCAACTTGAATTTTTACTCTCTCAACGTTTCGACTAGATGTTCTAGCCTTTATCAGGAGTAAATAATGATTATTCCTGATTAAGGCTAGAGCATCTAGTCGAAACGTCGAGTAAAAAGTTGAGAAGTTCATTGCAATTATTATTATTATTATTATTATTATTATCACGGTTATACGCATGCCAGATAAAAAATTATTTTCACTGTGAATCCTGGAAAATCTATCCACGTGTGCGCGGATGCATATGATATGGAATCCTGGAGAAAGTGACTGAAAAATGGCTACTCCGCGAGCTACACAGTGTAGAACGAGAACTATACAGAGTGTAACAGAAGGCAGGAGAGCTGCAGCAGAGGGACAGACAAGGAGAAGTGCTGCAGCAGAGAGACAGAGAGGGAGAAGTGCTGTAGCAGAGAGACAGACAAGGAGAAGTGCTGCAGCAGAGAGACAGACAAGGAGAAGTGCTGTAGCAGAGAGACAGACAAGGAGAAGTGCTGCAGCAGAGAGAGAGACAAGGAGAAGTGCTGCAGCAGAGAGACAGACAAGGAGAAGTGCTGCAGCAGAGAGAGAGACAAGGAGAAGTGCTGCAGCAGAGAGACAGACAAGGAGAAGTGCTGCAGCAGAGAGACAGACTAGGAGAAGTGCTGCAGCAGAGAGACAGACAAGGAGAAGTGCTGCAGCAGAGAGAGAGACAAGGAGAAGTGCTGCAGCAGAGAGACAGACAAGGAGAAGTGCTGCAGCAGAGAGACAGACAAGGAGAAGTGCTGCAGCAGAGAGACAGACAAGGAGAAGTGCTGCAGCAGAGAGACAGACAAGGAGAAGTGCTGCAGCAAGTGAAACTGCGCGAGAAACTGCAAGAAGAGTTGATGGGAAAAGACAAAGGGAGTAAATTGACTGATACCAGCAGAGAAACGGGAGAGGATCTATCGGTAGAACAAATGACACTTCACAGAGCAGAAATTTAGTAAGTGCAAGGATGAGGAGAGCAACCAATACCAATAGGTGGAGAGAACTGAGGGCTGTACTGCCAGAGAGAGCAATGAATGAGGAGAGAGCAGCAAGCACTGGTAGGTGGAGAGAACTGAGGGCTGCACTGCCAGAGAGAGCAACGGATGAGGAGAGAGCAGCAAGCACTGGTAGGTGGAGAGGACTGAGGGCTGCACTGCCAGAGAGAGCAACGGATGAGGAGAGAGCAGCAAGCACTGATAGGCGGAGAGAACTGAGGGCTGCATTCAGCATCAAGGGGTCAGGCAAGGAATACCTGTCACCACAAACATCCATCGTGAAGTATTAAAAGAAAAATCTAATGTCTACATTAATTCACAAAACAACGAAGAAAGAATAGACTTATATAGCGCAATAGTAGATTATGTATAGAGGGATCCCTTTGAAATAATCTTGATCTGCCAAATTAAATAATCCCAAACATCTAACAAATAATACTTATTAACCACAACACCAACATTTATAAACCTCGCAGATTTTCTGCGGGTACTCGCTAATTATTATTGTTGTTGTTGTTATTATTATTAAGCACCTACTTGCAGGGGCCGAGCATTTATCCATATCAGAAGGTGTTTATTGTTGTTGTTGTTGTTGTTTTGTTTTTTATTAAGGGGAAGATATTTATCAATGGGGGGGAAGCCTCCTCCTCCATGAAAGACCATGCAGATGCGAGGAGGTTCTGTGGGCTTTATAGTTGTTGACATTGGTTCTCTAGCGAGTGGGCTCTTTATTGCAGCAGCTTTCATATACAGTCGGAAGTCAGTTATCCGAACACATTGGGACCGGAGGTGGTTCGAATAACTGAAATGTTTGGATAACTGAACTTTCAGTGTGGAAGTGTCTTCAGCTTGTCCTTGTTCCTCACAAAAGGCAGGGGTGTATTTAGGGGGGGCGGGGGGGGGCATTCGCCCCCCCTTGTATCATTCTCGCCCCCCCCCCTTGAAATTAGACACCACCCTTATACATTACATACACCATCATTGTATCATTCTCGCCCCCCCTTATTTTTCCATATCTGAAGTTCGCCCCCCCTTGGCAAAATTTCTGTATACAACCCTGAAAAGGGTCTGGCTCCAAGCTAGCCATTGGTACCGGCTGGGTCCAGTCTGGGCCCTAGCCAGAACCCTCATCTTAGACAGGCACTCTGCTAATGGACGGTTTCCGGCCACGAGTGTGTGTGTGTGTGTGTGTATGTGTCTTTGCAGTAGGAAGTCAGTTACCTGAACACGTTGAGATTGGAGGGTGTTCTGATACCTGAACTTTCAGTGTGGAAGTGTCTTCAGCTTATCCTTGCTCCTCACAAAATCGTGGACAGTGGACTTCACAACATTGTATTCGGCCACTACTCTAGCTAAACTTCTCCCATTCTTCACCAGCTTGAGCTTACCTCGATATTAAGCACAACTCTTTTTCTCTTTGGGGCAAGTCTACTGCCATACTCTCTGCTTTGACACGGGGCGAGAAGAACTGAAACGAACTGCTGGCGGAGGTTTCACGCTGGACCAACGGTAGATATATATTTGTTGTGCGCATGCGCAGAATAATTTTTCAGACATGTGTAATGGTTGCATCACTTGGTGGTGTAATGGTTACGTCACTTGGTGGTGTAATGGTTACATCACTTGGTGGTGTAATGGTTACATCACTTGGTGGTGTAATGGTTACATCACTTGGTGGTGTAATGGTTACATCACTTGGTGGATAGCTAGACGTGAGTCTTAGCACCCGTGCAATGCAAAAAACATGCAGTGGGTGTGGCTTCTTGTATTCTGTCGACTGACATTCGGATATCTGAAGTTTGGATAACTGACTTTCCTATGAGTCGTGGGTCTTTCACCCTCCCCACCCTCCCCACCAAGTCAGCGTGTGGTGCTTGCATCATGAAACTTGTGGTATTTTATTCTAAGTGATGCACACCCATGCCATTCACATCCCTGTAATCATTTGCAATGAAGTTTGCAAGTTACTTGTAGATCTTGGCGAGGATTGGTTGGCTGGTTTGTGAATCCCACTTCTCCCTCGGCTTGAGCGGTTGTTGCTCTTGGTCCTAAAGTTCTCTAAAACTTCAGCTTCAGTCAAGTCTGCAATGGATCATTATCTAATTCTCGTTTCCGCACACAATTTCGACAATTTTCAAATACTGGGGGGCTTGCTGCATGTACCATGCCTAATCCTAGATCACTTATAGGAGCTTAGTGGGTATTTGCTACATGGAGGGTGCTTGCTACATGGAGGATGCTTGCTACATGGAGGGTGCTTGCTACATGGAGGGTGCTGGCTACATGGAGGGTGCTTGTTACATGGAGGGTGCTTGCTACATGGAGGGTGCTTGCTACATGGAGGGTGCTGGCTACATGGAGGGTGCTTGTTACATGGAGGGTGCTTGCTACATGGAGGGTGCTTACATGGAGGGTGCTTGCTACATGGAGGGTGCTTGCTACATGGAGGGTGCTTGCTACATGGAGGGTGCTTGCTACATGAGGGTGCTGCTACATGGAGGGTGCTGCTACATGGAGGGTGCTTGCTACATGGAGGGTGCTCGCTACATGGAGGGTGCTTGCTTCATGGAGGGTGCTTGCTACATGGAGGGTGCTTGCTACATGGAGGGTGCTTGCTACATGGAGGGTGCTTGCTACATGAAGGGTGCTTGCTACATGGGGAGTGCCTGCTACATGGAGGGTGCTTGCTACATGGAGGGCGCTTGCTACATGGAGGGTGCTCGCTACATGGAGGGTGCTTGCTTCATGGAGGGTGCTTGCTACATGGAGGGTGCTTGCTACATGAAGGGTGCTTGCTACATGGGGAGTGCCTGCTACATGGAGGGTGCTTGCTACATGGAGGGTACTTGCTGCAGAGGGTGCTTGCTACATGGAGGGTGCTTGCTACATGGAGGGTGCTTGCTACATGGAGGGTGCCTGCTACATGGAGGGTGCTTGCTACATGGAGGGTGCTTGCTACATGAAGGGTGCTTGCTACATGGAGGGTGCTTGCTACATGGAGGGTGCTTGCTACATGGAGGGTGCTTACATGGAGGGTGCTGCTACATGGAGGGTGCTTGCTACATGGAGGGTGCTTGCTACATGGAGGGTGCTCGCCACATGGAGGGTGCTTGCTTCATGGAGGGTGCTTGCTACATGAGGTGCTTGCTACATGGAGGGTGCTTGCTACATGGAGGGTGCTTGCTACATGGAGGGTGCTTACATGGAGGGTGCTTACATGGAGGGTGCTTGCTACATGGAGGGTACTTGCTGCAGAGGGTGCTTGCTACATGGAGGGTGCTTGTTACATGGAGGGTGCTCGCTACATGGAGGGTGCTTGAGGGTGCTTGATACATGGAGGGTACTTGCTGCAGAGGGTGCTTGCTACATGGAGGGTGCTTGCTACATGGAGGGTGCTTGCTACATGGAGGGTGCTTGCTACATGGAGGGTGCTTGCCACATGGAGGATGCTTGCTACATGGAGGGTGCTTGCTACATGGAGGGTGCTTGCTACATGGAGGGTGCTTGCTACATGGAGGGTGCTGGCTACATGGAGGGTGCTTGTTACATGGAGGGTGCTTGCTACATGGAGGGTGCTTGCTACATGGAGGGTGCTTACATGGAGGGTGCTTACATGGAGGGTTCTTGCTACATGGAGGGTGCTTGCTACATGAGGGTGCTGCTACATGGAGGGTGCTGCTACATGGAGGGTGCTTGCTACATGGAGGGTGCTCGCTACATGGAGGGTGCTTGCTTCATGGAGGGTGCTTGCTACATGGAGGGTGCTTGCTACATGGAGGGTGCTTGCTACATGGAGGGTGCTCGCTACATGGAGGGTGCTTGCTACATGGAGGGTGCTTGCTTCATGGAGGGTGCTTGCTACATGGAGGGTGCTTGTTACATGGAGGGTGCTTACATGGAGGGTGCTGCTACATGGAGGGTGCTTGCTACATGGAGGGTGCTTGTTACATGGAGGGTGCTTACATGGAGGGTGCTGCTACATGGAGGGTGCTTGCTACATGGAGGGTGCTTGCTACATGAAGGGTGCTTGCTACATGGAGGGTGCTTGCTACATGGAGGGTGCTGCTACATGGAGGGTGCTTACTACATGGAGGGTGCTTGCTACATGGAGGGTGCTTGCTACATGGAGGGTGCTTACATGGAGGGTGCTTACATGGAGGGTGCTTACATGGAGGGTGCTTGCTACATGGAGGGTACTTGCTGCAGAGGGTGCTTGCTACATGGAGGGTGCTTGTTACATGGAGGGTGCTCGCTACATGGAGGGTGCTTGAGGGTGCTTGCTACATGGAGGGTGCTTGCTACATGGAGGGTGCTTGCTACATGGAGGGTGCTTGCCACATGGAGGATGCTTGATACATGGAGGGTGCTTGCTACATGGAGGGTGCTTGCTACATGGAGGGTGCTTGCTACATGGAGGGTGCTTGCTACATGGAGGGTGCTGGCTACATGGAGGGTGCTTGTTACATGGAGGGTGCTTGCTACATGGAGGGTGCTTGCTACATGGAGGGTGCTTACATGGAGGGTACTTGCTGCAGAGGGTGCTTGCTACATGGAGGGTGCTTGCTACATGGAGGGTGCTTGCTACATGGAGGGTGCTTGCCACATGGAGGATGCTTGATACATGGAGGGTGCTTGCTACATGGAGGGTGCTTGCTACATGGAGGGTACTTGCTACATGGAGGGTGCTTGCTACATGGAGGGTGCTGGCTACATGGAGGGTGCTTGTTACATGGAGGGTGCTTGCTACATGGAGGGTGCTTGCTACATGGAGGGTGCTTACATGGAGGGTGCTTACATGGAGGGTGCTTGCTACATGGAGGGTGCTTGCTACATGAGGGTGCTGCTACATGGAGGGTGCTGCTACATGGAGGGTGCTTGCTACATGGAGGGTGCTCGCTACATGGAGGGTGCTTGCTTCATGGAGGGTGCTTGCTACATGGAGGGTGCTTGCTACATGGAGGGTGCTTGCTACATGGAGGGTGCTTGCTACATGGAGGGTGCTGGCTACATGGAGGGTGCTTGTTACATGGAGGGTGCTTGCTACATGGAGGGTGCTTGCTACATGGAGGGTGCTTACATGGAGGGTGCTTGCTACATGGAGGGTACTTGCTGCAGAGGGTGCTTGCTACATGGAGGGTGCTTGCTACATGGAGGGTGCTTGCTACATGGAGGGTGCTTGCTACATGGAGGGTGCTTGCTACATGGAGGGTGCTTGCCACATGGAGGATGCTTGATACATGGAGGGTGCTTGCTACATGGAGGGTGCTTGCTACATGAGGGTGCTTGCTACATGGAGGGTGCTTGCTACATGGAGGGTGCTTGCTACATGGAGGGTGCTTGCTACATGGAGGGTGCTTGCTACATGGAGGGTGCTTGCTACATGGAGGGTGCTTGCTACATGGAGGGTGCTCGCTACATGGAGGGTGCTTGCTTCATGGAGGGTGCTTGCTACATGGAGGGTGCTTGCTACATGGAGGGTGCTTGCTACATGGAGGGTGCTTGCTACATGGAGGGTGCTTACATGGAGGGTGCTTACATGGAGGGTGCTTGCTACATGGAGGGTGCTTGCTACATGAGGGTGCTGCTACATGGAGGGTGCTGCTACATGGAGGGTGCTTGCTACATGGAGGGTGCTCGCTACATGGAGGGTGCTTGCTTCATGGAGGGTGCTTGCTACATGGAGGGTGCTTGCTACATGGAGGGTGCTTGCTACATGGAGGGTGCTTGCTACATGAGGGTGCTGGCTACATGGAGGGTGCTTGTTACATGGAGGGTGCTTGCTACATGGAGGGTGCTTGCTACATGGAGGGTGCTTGCTACATGGAGGGTGCTTGCTACATGGAGGGTGCTTGCTACATGGAGGGTGCTTGCTGCATGGAGGGTGCTTGCTGCATGGAGGGTGCTTGCTACATGGAGGGTGCTTGCTACATGGAGGGTGCTTGCTACATGGAGGGTGCTTGCTACATGGAGGGTGCTTGCTACATGGAGGGTGCTTGCTACATGGAGGGTGCTTGCTACATGGAGGGTGCTTGCCTCATGGAAGGTGCTTGCTGCATGGCTCCAGGGTGCTTGCTACATGAAGGGTGCTTGCTACATGGAGAGTGCCTGCTACATGGAGGGTGCTTGCTACATGGAGGGTGCTTGCTACATGGAGGGTGCTTGCTACATGGAGGGTGCTTGCTACATGGAGAGTGCCTGCTACATGGAGGGTGCTTGCTACATGGAGGGTGCTTGCTACATGGAGGGTGCTTGCTACATGGAGGGTGCTTGCTACATGGAGGGTGCTTGCTACATGGAGGGTGCTTGCTACATGGAGGGTGCTTGTTACATGGAGGGTGCTTGCTACATGGAGGGTGCTTGCTACATGGAGGGTGCTTGCTACATGGAGGGTGCTTGCTACATGGAGGGTGCTTGCTACATGGAGGGTGCTTGCTACATGGAGGGTGCTTGCTACATGGAGGGTGCTTGCTACATGGAGGGTGCTTGCTACATGGAGGGTGCTTGAGGGTGCTCGCTACATGGAGGGTGCTTGATACATGGAGGGTGCTTGCTACATGGAGGATGCTTGATACATGGAGGGTGCTTGCTACATGGAGGGTGCTTGCTACATGGAGGGTGCTTGCTACATGGAGGGTGCTTACATGGAGGTGCGAGGGTGCTTGCTACATGGAGGGTGCTTGCTACATGGAGGGTGCTCGCTACATGGATGGTGCTGGCTACATGTAGGGTGCTTGCTTCATGGAGGGTGCTTGCTACATGGAGGGTGCATACTATTCAGTGTGTATGTTAGACCTTTTTCATAGCATAATAAATAGTTTCTGTCCATTTGTGTGTGTGCATGGGTGTGGCTTATAGACTTGACCATCATTAGCTCCACCCACACATGTTGCATGTAACTGGAAGCCACTTGACCTCAGGAAGGTTTTGGACATGGATTTAGACCCTTAGGGCACATAACCCCAATGCTTTAAAACAGCCTTAATGGCTGAACTAGTCCGGGTACAGGGTAAAGGATCAGCTTTGAGGTGCATTGAGGTCAAGGTCGATATAAAGCTTTGAGGTGCATTGAGGTCAAGGTCGATTTAAAGCTTTGAGGTGCATTGAGGTCAAGGTCGATTTAAAGCTTTGAGGTGCATTGAGGTCAAGGTCGATTTAAAGCTTTGAGGTGCATTGAGGTCAAGGTCGATTTAAAGCTTTGAGGTCAAGGTCGATTTAAAGCTTTGAGGTGCATTGAGGTCAAGGTCGATTTAAAGCTTTGAGGTCAAGGTCGATTTAAAGCTTTGAGGTGCATTGAGGTCAAGGTCGATTTAAAGCTTTGAGGTGCATTGAGGTCAAGGTCGATTTAAAGCTTTGAGGTGCATTGAGGTCAAGGTCGATTTAAAGCTTTGAGGTGCATTGAGGTCAAGGTCGATTTAAAGCTTTGAGGTGCATTGAGGTCAAGGTCGATTTAAAGCTTTGAGGTGCATTGAGGTCAAGGTCGATTTAAAGCTTTGAGGTGCATTGAGGTCAAGGTCGATTTAAAGCTTTGAGGTGCATTGAGGTCAAGGTCGATTTAAAGCTTTGAGGTGCATTGAGGTCAAGGTCGATTTAAAGCTTTGAGGTGATTGAGGTCAAGGTTGATTTAAGTGCATTGAGGTCAAGGTTGATTTAGGGTGGGGGAGTTAGGAAGAACCTGATGAGTGGGCAGATATTATTTCTGCTAGTGTTGTAAGCAAGTGATTTCATCGCATAATTTTTCAATGTGTAATTGATAACATCATGTGATATGCTTAATCCCTGTCTCACTTCTAGCCCCCCCCCCCCACACTTCTGTATGCCCTTATATAGTCCCAGGCACTTACATTTCCTATACTCTCCTCTGACACTCCTTGTCCTCTCTCTCTTCATACTGAATGAAGTTTCACTCCCCCATACTGAATGAAGTTTCACTCCCCCATACTGAATGAAGTTTCACTCCCCCATACTGAATGAAGTTTCACTCCCCCATACTGAATGAAGTTTCACTCCCCTTTCACTCCCCCATACTGAATGAAGTTTCACTCCCCCTTCACTTCCCCATACTGAATGAAGTTTCACTCCCCCATACTGAATGAAGTTTCACTCCCCCATACTGAATGAAGTTTCACTCCCCCTTCACTCCTCCACACTGAATGAAGTTTTACTCCCCCATACTGAATGAAGGTTCACTCCCCCATACTGAATGAAGTTTCACTCCCCCATACTGAACCCCCATACTGAATGAAGTTTCACTCCCCCTTCACTCCCCCATACTGAATGAAGTTTCACTCCCCCATACTGAATGAAGTTTCACTCCCCCTTCACTCCACCATACTGAATGAAGTTTCACTCCCCCATACTGAATGAAGTTTCACCCCCCCTTCACTCCCCCATACTGAATGAAGTTTCACTCCCCCATACTGAATGAAGTTTCACTCCCCCATACTGAATGAAGTTTCACTCCCCCATACTGAATGAAGTTTCACTCCCCCTTCACTCCCCCACACTGAATGAAGTTTCACTCCCCCATACTGAATGAAGTTTCACTCCCCCATACTGAATGAAGTTTCACTCCCCCTTCACTCCCCCATACTGAATGAAGTTTCACTCCCCCATACTGAATGAAGTTTCACTCCCCCATACTGAATGAAGTTTCACTCCCCCTTCACTCCCCCACACTGAATGAAGTTTCACTCCCCCATACTGAATGAAGTTTCACTCCCCCATACCACACAAACCACTCTAAATTATTATTATTAATGTTTTATACTGCAGGAGCTGGGGAATCAGGGAAGAGCACTATTGTGAAGCAGATGAAGATTTTGCACAAAGCTGGCTACGTGGACAGGTACAAAAAGTCAAATATATCATGCACGCTTGGCTGTTGTACCTCGTCTTGAATCAGCCTGGTCTTGATTCCAGTCTGGGCCCAATCATTCCACTCTGTTTGTTCTCGGAATGGAACATGTGCAGATTACTTGAGCTCCATTCCAAAAATTGGTTTCTGCTGCATTTCATGTTTATTTGTGTTATTTGTGGTTAATGCCCATCCCCCTCGTTACCCAACCTCTCACAGTGGCACTCTCTCTTCTAAATAATGTGTGGGATGGTTTCCATTTAAACTTAGAAATGAACAACTGTCGTCTTCTGTTCCAGCTGAAACCTTCAGCTGTGGTCTTCTGTTCCAGCTAAAACCTTCAGCTGTGGTCCTGTTCCAGCTAAATCCTTCAGCTGTGGTCCTGTTCCAGCTAAAACCTTCAGCTGTGGTCTTCTGTTCCAGCTAAAACCTTCAGCTGTGGTCCTGTTCCAGCTAAATCCTTCAGCTGTGGTCCTGTTCCAGCTAAAACTTTAAGCTGTGGTCCTGTTTCAGCTAAAACCTTCAGCTGTGATCCTGTTCCAGCTAAAACCTTCAGCTGTGGTCCTGTTCCAGCTAAAACCTTCAGCTGTGATCCTGTTCCAGCTAAAACCTTCAGCTGTGGTCCTGTTCCAGCTAAAACTTTCAGTTGAGGTCCTGTTCCAGCTAAACCCTTCAGCTGTGGTCCTGTTCCAGCTAAAACTTTAAGCTGTGGGGTCCTCTTCCAGTTAAAACTTTCAGTTGTGGTCCTGTTCCAGCTAAAACCTTCAGCTTTGGTCCTGTTCCAGCTAAAACCGTCAGCTGTGGTCCTTTTCCAGCTAAAACCTTCAGCTGTGGTCCTGTTCCAGCTAAAACCTTCAGCTGTGGTCCTGTTCCAGCTAAAACCTTCAGCTGTGGTCCTGTTCCAGCTAAAACTTTCAGCTGTGGTCCTGTTCCAGCTAAAACCTTCAGCTGTGGCCCTTTTCCAGCTAAAACCTTCAGCTGTGGTCCTATTCCAGCTAAAGCCTTCAGCTGTGGTCCTGTTCCAGCTAAAACCTTCAGCTGTGGTCCTATTCCAGCTAAAACCTTCAGCTGTGGTCCTGTTCCAGCTAAAACTTTCAGCTGTGGTCCTGTTCCAGCTAAAACCTTCAGCTGTGGTCCTGTTCCAGCTAAAACTTTCAGCTGTGGCCCTTTTCCAGCTAAAGCCTTCAGCTGTGGTCCTATTCCAGCTAAAACCTTCAGCTGTGGTCCTGTTCCAGGTTTTAGCTGTGGTTCAGTTCCGGCTAAAACTTTCAGCTGTGGTCCTGTTCTAGCTAAACCCTTCAGCTGTGGTCCTCTGTTCCAGCTAAAACTTTGCGACATACAGATACACACATTATGAAAACTTGTAAACACACATTATGAATAAGATTCTTAGTGCTCACTCATTTTTGCCTAGCAAAGTTCCACTAGGCAAATCTAGTCCTGTTAGCGAGCGTGCCTGTCTGGGGGTCCAGTGGAAGGAGGAAGGTTATACTACACTGCGTCGTTTGATTTTCCCACCCATTTTTCCCCATTGGCCACACTCCTCTTATTTATGTCAAGTGATGCTGAACCAACAATTATGGGTGTACCGATTGCCACCTAATACTCTCTAGGGCTATATTTCAAGTTCAAATTGCCCACCTAATACTGTCTAGGGCAAATCTTAAAAGTTGCCCACCTACAGTAACTGGCTAGGACTAGGATTGGGTGGGCAAGAACCACCTTGAACATGGCACATTTGGTAGTGATCCTTGGATTGAGTGAGGCAACCTGGAGCACTCGTTGTGTGACTGAACTATGTTCACGGAATACTAAACATTCAGGATGGTGCTCTTTATATTGTGTTTGTCTCACCTATTGCTATGGAAAACAGCATTTCCTTGTTGATTATAAATGTTCTCCATCTCTTCTTCTTCCTGCCATGTCTCTCTCTCCCTCTTCGTGTCTCCTTCAGTGAACGCTATGAAAAAGTTCCAGACATCAGATCAAATGTCCGAGATATTATCGCGGTATGTGAGTTTGGTGGTGTCAAATTCCTATTCCTATGCACGCACACACACACACACACACAATATATCCCACACATATATATGCACGATTTACTGAGATGTACAATACTGTGCATCTTTGGATACCCTGAAATTACCAGTTCTGTTGTTGTTTTGTCGGCTGGGGTGGGTGTGTTCTACTCCTCCCATCACATGCTATTAGTTAGTGTGAAGCACGTGCATTGCTTAGCAACTATTATGTTCTGCAGATAACTAGCTTCCCACCCTTCTCGCAAGCAGCTTGCAATGGAGGTTGGACTTGTCCCAATATTAGATGATGGTTTGTTTGCTGTAGGGCTAATTGAATTTAAAAAGTCTCAAAGACTTAATACTGTTTGTTGGCAGGATGGGTTGTTTGGTCTTCAGAGAACGACTGATTAATATTTAACACTAAATTTATTGGGTGTACCTGTTTGTCATGATGGGCTGATTAGCTTCATGATGTCAGTGTTGGCTGTTGCCATTCTTGTTGCACTGTTGTTGTTGCTTTGTTGATGTTGTTGTTTAGACGGTCATCTCAATCATGCCCACGCTGGAACCACCGCTAAAAGTTGCCGATCCAGAGAATAAAGAGCGTGCTCAGTATGTGACGGATGTGGTGTCCAAACAAACCTTCTGCGACTATTCCGAGGTAAACACACACACACACACACACACACACGCACACGGCAACAACAGGAAAGTACAAATATGCATGTATGTACATATAACAACACTGTGTATAGAGTTCTAGCTGAAGTGGGATAGAAGGGTGGCTCCTCTCCCCTGGCTCTCTGTGCAGGATGTGATGCCTTCTCTCTCCCTCTCTTTCATCCTCTTCCTCTCCCTCTCTCTTTCTCTCTCTCTCTTCTCTTCCCTCTCTCTCCTCTCTCTTTCTCCATTTCTTCCTTCCTCTCTCCCTCTCTTTCTTCCTACCCTCTCTCTCCTCTCTTCCACTCTCTCTTCCTCTCTCTTTCCTCCCTTCCTCTCCCTCTCTCCCTATCTTTCTTCCTCTCTCCCTTGCTCCCTCTCTCACTTTCTCTCTACCCCTCTTTCTTTCATTCTCCCTCTCTCTTCTTCCCCTCTCCTCCTCCCCCTCTCTTATCTCTCTCTCTTCCTCTCTCCTCTCTCTCTTCCTCTCCCCCCTCTCTTCCTCTCCCCCTCTCTTCCTCTCCCCCTCTCACTTCCTCTCTCTTCCTCTCCCCCTCTCACTTCCTCTCTCCCCCTCTCTCTTCCTCTCCCTCTCTTTCTTCCTCTCCCACTTTCTCTTCCTCTCATTCTTTCTTTCTCCCCTCTCTCTTCCTCTCTCTCTTTCTTCCTCTCTTCTCCTCTCTCTTCTTCGCTCCCCTCTCTCTCTTTCTTCCTCTCTCTTCTTCGCTCCCTCTCTATCTTCTTCCTCTCTACCTTGCTTTCTCCCTTTTTCTATCTCTTCTCTTCCTCTCCTGTCCCTCTCTCCCTCTCTCACCCTCAATCTCTCTCTCTCACTAGGATTTTTTCCGGTGTGTGGAGATGTTATGGCTGGATGATGGAGTGAAAGCTGCTTATGATCGATCCAATGAGTACCAGCTCATTGACTGCGCTGAATAGTGAGCATTTATCGGGTGGGGGGGGGGGAAGATTTTATTTAGGTTCTTATCTAGTTAAGACTGTTCATGCATGATCTTACTACGTCTTTCTGATAGGGGCTATTGTCAACCTTTTGTCTCAACCCAGTGTGATGTTGGTCCAGTGTGTGTCCCCACAGAGCTAATTCAACCTACTTGTCTCAATCCAGTGTAGTGTTGATCCAGTGCATGTCCCCATAGAGCCATTATCAATCTACTTCAACCTGCCTCAACCCAGTGTGATGTTGATCCAGTGTGTGTCTTTATAGAGATATTATCAACCTACTTCAACCTATGTCAACAAGGGTTTCATAAAGGATTTTCAGTTGGGGGGGTTGGAGATGCTAGGGTCTTCTTCCGAAGTCGTGGAGGGGGGGGGGGGGGGGCAGGAGTATACAAAAACCCAATGGGAGAAAATCAAGGAAGGTCTTGGTGTATCTTGCTAGGGAGGTTTGTGGCATGCTTCTCCAGAAAGTTTTGGTTTCTACAATCTCGAGAAGCAATACCATGACACTACATACAGGTAGGCAGGTGACACTACACACCAACTAGCATGACAGTACAGGTAGGACTACACACCAACTACAGGTAGGACTACACACCAACTACAGGTAGGACTACACACCAACTACAGGTAGGACTACACACCAACTAGCATGGCAGCACAGGTAGGACTACACACCAACTAGTATGACAGTACAGGTAGGACTACACACCAACTAGCATGACAGTACAGGTAGGACTACACACCAACTAGCATGACAGTACAGGTAGGACTACACACCAACTAGCATGACAGTACAGGTAGGACTATACACCAACTAGCATGACAGTACAGGTAGGACTACACACCAACTAGCATGGCAGTACAGGTAGGACTACACACCAACTAGCATGGCAGTACAGGTAGGACTACACACCAACTAGCATGGCAGTACAGGTAGGACTACACCAACTAACATGACAGTACAGGTAGGACTACACACCAACTAGCATGACAGTACAGGTAGGACTACACACCAACTAACATGACAGTACAGGTAGGACTACACACCAACTAGCATGGCAGTACAAGTAGGACTACACACCAACTAACATGACAGTACAGGTAGGACTACACACCAACTAACATGACAGTACAGGTAGGACTACACACCAACTAGCATGGCAGTACAGGTAGGACTACACACCAACTAGCATTTCAGTACAGGTAGGACTACACACCAACTAGCATGACAGTACAGGTAGGACTACACACCAACTAACATGACAGTACAGGTAGGACTACACACCAACTAGCATGGCAGTACAGGTAGGACTACACACGAACTAGCATGGCAGTACAGGTAGGATTACACACCAACTAGCATGGCAGTACAGGTAGGACTACACACCAACTAGCATTTCAGTACAGGTAGGACTACACACCAACTAGCATGGCAGTACAGGTAGGACTACACACCAACTAGCATGACAGTACAGGTAGGACTACATACCAACTAGCATGGCAGTACAGGTAGGACTACACACCAACTAGCATGGCAGTACAGGTAGGACTACACACCAACTAGCATGACATTACAGGTAGGACTACACACCAACTAGCATGACAGCACAGGTAGGACTACATACCAACTAGCATGACAGTACAGGTAGGACTACACACCAACTAGCATGGCAGTACAGGTAGGACTACACTCCAACTAGCATGACAGTACAGGTGTAGGACTACACACCAACTAAGCATGACAGTACAGGTAGGACTACACACCAACTAGTATGGCAGTACAGGTAGGACTACACATCAACTAGCATGACAGTACAGGTAGGACTACACACCAACTAGTATGGCAGTACAGGTAGGACTACACACCAACTAGCATGACAGTACAGGTAGGACTACACTCCAACTAGCATGACAGTACAGGTAGGACTACACACCAACTAGCATGACAATACAGGTAGGACTACACACAAACTAACATGGCAGTATAGGTTGGACTACACACCAACTAGCATGTACAGGACTACACACCAACTAGCATGACAGTACAGGTAGGACTGCATACCAACTACCATGACAGTACGTAGGACTACACACCAACTAGCATGACATTACAGGTAGGACTACACACCAACTAGCATGACAGCACAGGTAGGACTACATACCAACTAGCATGACAGTACAGGTAGGACTACACACCAACTAGCATGGCAGTACAGGTAGGACTACACACCAACTAGCATGACAGTACAGGTAGGACTACATACCAACTAGCATGACAGTACAGGTAGGACTACACACCAACTAGCATGGCAGTACAGGTAGGACTACACACCAACTAGCATGGCTGTACAGGTAGGACTACACACCAACTAGCATGACAGTACAGGTAGGACTACACCAACTAACATGACAGTACAGGTAGGACTACACACCAACTAGCATGGCAGTACAGGTAGGACTACACACCAACTAGCATGACAGTACAGGTAGGACTACATACCAACTAGCATGGCAGTACAGGTAGGACTACACACCAACTAGCATGGCAGTACAGGTAGGACTACACACCAACTAGCATGACAGTACAGGTAGGACTACACACCAACTAACATGACAGTACAGGTAGGACTACACACCAACTAGCATTTCAGTACAGGTAGGACTACACACCAACTAGCATGGCAGTACAGGTAGGACTACACACCAACTAGCATGACAGTACAGGTAGGACTACATACCAACTAGCATGGCAGTACAGGTAGGACTACACATCAACTAGCATGACATTACAGGTAGGACTACACACCAACTAGGATGACAGCACAGGTAGGACTACATACCAACTAGCATGGCAGTACAGGTAGGACTACACTCCAACTAGCATGACAGTACAGGTGGACTACACTCCAACTAGCATGGCAGTATAGGTTGGACTACACATCAACTAGCATGACAGTACAGGTAGGACTACACACCAACTAGTATGGCAGTACAGGTAGGACTACACACCAACTAGCATGACAGTACAGGTAGGACTACACTCCAACTAGCATGACAGTACAGGTAGGACTACACACCAACTAGCATGACAGTACAGGTAGGACTACATACCAGCTAGCAGTACAGGTAGGACTACACACCAACTAGCATGACAATACAGGTAGGACTACACACAAACTAACATGGCAGTATAGGTTGGACTACACACCAACTAGCATGTACAGGACTACACACCAACTAGCATGACAGTACAGGTAGGACTGCATACCAACTACCATGACAGTACGTAGGACTACACACCAACTAGCATGACAGTACAGGTAGGACTACACACCAACTAGCATGGCAGTACAGGTAGGACTACACACCAACTAGCATGACATTACAGGTATGACTACACACCAACTAGCATGACAGCACAGGTAGGACTACATACCAACTAGCATGACAGTACAGGTAGGACTACACACCAACTAGCATGGCAGTACAGGTAGGACTACACACCAACTAGCATGACAGTACAGGTAGGACTACACACCAACTAGCATGACAGTACAGGTAGGACTACACACCAACTAGCATGGCTGTACAGGTAGGACATGATTTGCTAGGAAAGAAGCATGCCTACACTGGATGATTCCTCACTTTTAATAACCTCTGAGATTCAGCTCTATTTTTACCACTGGAAGTCGGGACAAGTCTGCGCCTCAACAACTTGCCTCTACGCAGGTAGCACTAGGGCAAGGGCTAGAACATGCCATAAGCAGCTGCCTGGTGAGGAGGTATGTGAGGTTTCTCAGTCCCTCCCCCCCACCTATGTACCTATAAAGCATTGGCATTTCAGTCTGATGTTGGATGTTGGTCCAGTGTGTGTATCAACCTACTTGACAGAAAACGGCTTTTGGTTTGAAATCTCCCCTTTTTAACCGAAAGAAGCTCTATTTTGCTCCAATTGGGATGTTTTTGAGCGTTTTGAGGAAAAACTGTTCAAAATAGCTTATTCTTTTCAAAATGGGCGCATTAGCTTCAACCTGCCTCAACCCAGTGTGATGTTGGTCCAGTGTGTGTCTCCATAGAGCAATTGTCAACCTTATTCGACCTGCCTCCACCCAGTGTGATGTTGGTCCCGTGTGTGTCCCCATAGAGCAATGTTAACCTTCTTCCTGCCTCAACCTAGTGTGATGTTGGTCCAGTGTTTGTTCTGGAATGTAGCAATTTCGTCACTGCTGGTGTGTTGACACAACTAATTCCTTAAAGAAGATCCAATTAGGATGGTTAATTAGCAACCCACATGGTTGCCTTGGTTGCCATGAAAGCTAGCTGGTGCAGAATATCAAAGCATGATTAGGGTCATGCAAGGTTCAATATGAGCTCCAGTCCCCAGTGTGGTTGTGGTGAAGGTGAGTGCAGCCATTGGTGCTCCAGTGTGCTTGTAGTGTAGTGAGTGCAGCCATAGTGTGCTTGTAGTGTAGATGAGTGCAGCCATTGGTCCTCCAGTGTGCTTGTAGTGTAGTGAGTGCAGCCATTGGTGCTCCAGTGTGCTTGTAGTGTAGTGAGTGCAGCCATTGGTGCTCCAGTGTGCTTGTAGTGTAGATGAGTGCAGCCATTGGTGCTCCAGTGTGCTTGTAGTGTAGTGAGTGCAGCCATTGGTGCTCCAGTGTGCTTGTAGTGTAGATGAGTGCAGTTATTGGTGATCCAGTGTGCTTGTAGTGTAGATGAGTGCAGCCATTGGTGCTCCAGTGTGCTTGTAGTGTAGAGATGAGTGCAGCCATTGGTGCTCCACTGTGCTTGTGGTGTAGAAAATGCGGCCATTGGTGCTCCAGTGTGCTTGTAGTGTAGATGAGTGCAGCCATTGGTCCTCCAGTGTGCTTGTGGTGTAGAAAATGCAGCCATTGGTGCTCCAGTGTGCTTGTAGTGTAGATGAGTGCAGCCATTGGTGCTCCCGTGTGCTTGTAGTGTAGATGAGTGTGCTTGTAGTGTAATGAGTGCAGCCACTGGTGCTCCAGTGTGCTTGTAGTGTAGATGAGTGTGCTTGTAGTGTAGTGAGTGCAGCCAGTGTAATGAGTGCAGCCACTGGTGCTCCAGTGTGCTTGTAGTGTAGATGAGTGTGCTTGTAGTGTAGTGAGTGCAGCCACTGGTGCTCCAGTGTGCTTGTAGTGTAGATGAGTGTGCTTGTAGTGTAGTGAGTGCAGCCATTGGTGCTCCAGTGTGCTTGTGGTGTAGATGAGTGCAGCCATTGGTCCTCCAGTGTGCTTGTAGTGAGTGCAGCCATTGGTCCTCCAGTGTGCTTGTAGTGTAGATAGCCATTGGTGCTCCAGTGTGGTTGTGATCTGAAAGGATAAAAATCCAGCTGGCTCTTGGTCGTGCACATACCCAGTATAGTATTAGGTGTTATAGTAGAACTCTTGTAGTCTTGAGAGAAATTTCCCAATATTCACATCTAAAGGCCTGTCCACACTGCACCAATGGGGGGGGGGGGGGGGGGGGGGGGGGGGGGGATTAATTGGATGTATTAGAATGCGTGTGTGTTGCATCCACTAGCACTGAAATAATCGATGAATCAGCCACGAGAAAGTTACGCAAAACAACAACATGTATTCTATCTGTACATATTTGAGATGGAATTTGTTGCTGGCGTCCTTTTCTCGCTGATCGACTACACGAAACATCTGCTGCCGAGAAGAAAGAGGAGAGAGCTGAGGGAAAGGCAATACCAACCGTTGTGATTGCACAAACCTCTGAAGTTCAGATGCAGGGGGTATAAAAAGAACAACAGTTTTCTAGCTATGTAATTAGTCCAGCTAGCTAGTTTGGCCGTAAGCCATAAATAGTGTGTAACTTATAATACTGCTATGAAGCTGATAGGGTCTGGTCTCCTCGAAGGTCCAAACGGCAGCCATTGTGGAGACACAAGTGAATGTAATTCATTTTAACTCACACTTGCGTACGTAGTTATTTGAACGCTTCAATTTATTACTCCGATTTGACTCAAGCCAATCAGAACGAATGCGAGTTAACGCACATTATTTTAATCAAATTCAGTTTGGTTGCAACAAATGTGCATTCGTTGAGAACTAACAGCATTCAGTGTGCAGTGCGGATAGGCCTGAAGATAATACGTGGACAGGACTGCCATTTATAAAGACTCTCATCTCGACCATGAGTATGGCATCCCTCTTTCTCTTTCAACAGCCCATCCAGCCTGCTCTCTCCCTTTCCTTGCAAGTTTTCGCTGTCTTTTTATGACTAGTTGGCTGCTCGGGTCGTTCATCTTTCACCATGTTGTCTCTGTTCCGGAGTGTCCTGCTCTTTGTGGTTTCCTACGCAAGTCTAGGCTGTGTTCTCTTTCTCTTGTCTTTTGCTCCTCTTCTCAGTGGCTTGGCTGTTTTGTGCTGGCTCCTCCAGTGTTCTCAGTGGCTTGGCTGTTTTGTGCTGACTCCTCCAGTGTTCTCAGTGGCTTGGCTGTTTTGTGCCGGCTCCTCCAGTGTTCTCAGTGGTTTGGATGTTTTGTGCTGGCTCCTCCTGTGTTCTCAGTGGCTTGGCTGTTTTGTGCTGGCTCCTCCAGTGTTCTCAGTGGCTTAGCTGTTTTGTGCTGGCTCCTCCAGTGTTCTAAGTGGCTTGGCTGTTTTGTGCTGGCTCCTCCAGTGTTCTCAGTGGCTTGGCTGTTTTGTGCTGGCTCCTCCAGTGTTCTCAGTGGCTTGGCTGTTTTGTGCCGGCTCCTCCAGTGTTCTCAGTGGCTTGGATGTTTTGTGCTGGCTCCTCCTGTGTTCTCAGTGGCTTGGCTGATTTGTGCTGGCTCCTCCAGTGTTCTAAGTGGCTTGGCTGTTTTGTGCTGGCTCCTCCAGTGTTCTAAGTGGCTTGGCTGTTTTGTGCTGGCTCCTCCAGTGTTCTCAGTGGCTTGGCTGTTTTGTGCTAGCTCCTCCAGTGTTCTCAGTGGCTTGGCTGTTTTGTGCTGACTCCTCCAGTGTTCTCAGTGGCTTGGTTGTTTTGTGCCGGCTCCTCCAGTGTTCTCAGTGGCTTGGCTGTTTTGTGCTGGCTCCTCCAGTGTTCTCAGTGGCTTGGCTGTTTTGTGCTGGCTCCTCCAGTGTTCTCAGTGGCTTAGCTGTTTTGTACTGGCTCCTCCCGTGTTCTCAGTGGCTTGGCTGTTTTGTGCTGGCTCCTCCAGTGTTTTCAGTGGCTTGGCTGTTTTGTGCTGGCTCCTCCAGTGTTCTCAGTGGCTTGGCTGTTTTGTGCTGGCTCCTCCAGCGTTCTCAATGGCTTGGCTGTTTTGTGCTGGCTCCTCCAGTGTTCTCAGTGGCTTGGTTGTTGTGTGCTGGCTCCTCCAGTGTTCTCAGTGGCTTGGCTGTTTTGTGCTGGCTCCTCCAGTGTTCTCAGTGGCTTGGCTGTTTTGTGCTGGCTCCTCCAGTGTTCTCAGTGGCTTGGTTGTTTTGTGCTGACTCCTCCAGTGTTCTCAGTGGCTTGGCTGTTTTGTGCTGGCTCCTCCAGTGTTCTCAGTGGCTTGGCTGTTTTGTGCTGGCTCCTCCTGTGTTCTCAGTGGCTTGGCTGTTTTGTGCTGGCTCCTCCTGTGTTCTCAGTGGCTTGGCTGTTTTGTGCTGACTCCTCCAGTGTTCTCAGTGGCTTGGTTGTTTTGTGCTGGCTCCTCCAGTGTTCTCAGTGGCTTGGCTGTTTTGTGCTGGCTCCTCCAGTGTTCTCAGTGGCTTGGCTGTTTTGTGCTGGCTCCTCCAGTGTTCTCAGTGGCTTAGCTGTTTTGTACTGGCTCCTCCCGTGTTCTCAGTGGCTTGGCTGTTTTGTGCTGGCTCCTCCAGTGTTCTCAGTGGCTTGGCTGTTTTGTGCTGGCTCCTCCAGTGTTCTCAGTGGCTTGGCTGTTTTGTGCTGGCTCCTCCAGTATTCTCAGTGGCTTGGCTGTTTTCTGCTGGCTCCTCCAGTGTTCTCAGTGGCTTGGCTGTTTTGTGCTGGCTCCTCCAGTGTTCTCAGTGGCTTGGCTGATTTGTGCTGGCTCCTCCAGTGTTCTCAGTGGCTTGGCTGTTTTGTGCTGGCTCCTCCAGTTCAGTGGCTTGGCTGTTTTGTGCTGGCTCCTCCAGTGTTTTCAGTGGCTTGGCTGTTTTGTGCTGGCTCCTCCAGTTGAGTGGCTTAGCTGCTTTGTGCTGGCTCCTCCAGCTCCTGGCTTCTCAGAGAGAATGTGAATAGCATGCTGGCTTATACTAAGTGATTCTTTATGCTCCATTATTGGCGAGCATGGTTTTGCCTCCATTATTGGTGCCTGATTACTCGAAGGACCAATGTGTGGATTGATACATGTGTATAGGCTTCTCCAACACTATGTCTTCTTGGCCCTTTAGAGGAGAGACAAGAATGTGTAGATAAGGTGATCCAGTTTGGGCTACCAATTCTGCTTTGTGAGCAGAGAGAGAGAGAGAGAGAGAGAGAGGTGGAAATAGTGTACAGCACAGCCATCATACTTGTTCCAGTGATAGGTGTAACCCACTTTTCAAAATGGAGGATGCCAAATTCCCCTCCCCCCAACCCCCCCCCCCCATATCTCAGCTAAAACTCACATTTAGCTGCCTAAAATGGTGATGGTTTGGCCACTATTAGCTCCAAGAAGACTCCCAGTGTGCCTTGAATCCTTTGCTAAGGTAGTAAACTAGCAGACCAAAAGACCAGAGAAATTATGAGGTTCATCTTTAAGAACTATCTGAGAGCATTCTTTCCCTGTCTTAAATTTAAATTTAAATTAATTTTTGGACCTACATAACTCGCGTACAATCAGTCCATTCATAAAAGCTTTAATACCAGAAGACTCCTAATGTTCCAATGCCCACGAGTAATCTAGCAAAATAAAGGCTTTGGTAAAAGTCGTTGTTGGCGATGATGCAGTTTGGATATAGCCACTTGTGTACTCTTTTACCATCAGAAATGGTTGAAGACTTCCATCTCAAAGGCATGACCTAAGCTGTGCTCTGTAGCTGAACTTGAAAAGAGTGGTCAGTTGTCAAGGCAATTTTCTTCAGACAAAAAGGTAAGCAAAAGCAAGCATCTGCACGGCAACAGATGTGCGTGCACTATAGCAACAAACATGGCATAGAATAACCCCGCTGTGTTTGGTTAGTTCTGGAGTTACGATTCTTTCCAAATCCGTGAAGGAGGGCAGCAGCTGATCCATGTCTGACTCTAATAACAAGAGAATGTTCAAGGTGTGGTATGGTGTGTGCAGATTTGTGTAGTATGGTGTGTGCAGTTGTGTAGTACACACCGGTAAGGATTAATTAAAAAAATTCATGGAGTGGTCCATCTCTGTCTGCTGTTTGGTCTATCCTCCCCTGCCACATTGCCGAAGGATTCTTTAAAAACAACAACAACAACAACAAACAAACATGCACACACAAAAAAAACACCCAAGAATTATTTAAATTTCTTTTAAAATTTAAAAAAAATTTAAAAATGTATGTAAATAGATTGAAAGAAAACATCATGTGAGTACCCATGGTACCAATTAGACTTCCTTTGTTTTCCATTTTGATCAGCCAAATCCGAACTATAAATTAAATCATTTTTGTTGTAGTTTTTGTATGGGATTGAGAGTAATTGATTGGAGCGTGTGTGCGTGCACAGTAGCAAATGGGACTTTTTTTTTTAAATTAACATATTGTGTGTGTGGTAGGGTAATTTAACCCAAACTAGGAATATATAATATACAGATAAAGTAATTTAAAAAAAACAGCCACAATTTGCTGGTCTCTTTCTTAATTTCATTATGTCTTCTCCTCTCTTGTTTGTTTAGAGATGATTTTTTTAACAAGTATTTTGATAAAGTACGTAGTCAACGCCTGTGGGTGCATGGGTGCTTAACCTTTCACCTTCCAAATCAGATGCTGGGCACTTGCTATGTGTAGTGGGTGCATGGATCATGAAACATGTCGAGTGTATTCTAAATGATGCACACCCATATCATTTGTATTTGTGTGATCAGTTACCCTGTAGCCGAGGATTTGCCATAGCTCTGGGTGAGGATTTGCTGTAGCTCTAGGCGAAGATTTGCTGTAGGTCTAAGCGAGGATTTGCTGTAGCTCTAGGCGAGAATTTGCCATAGCTCTAGGTGAGGATTTGCCGTAGCTCTAGGCGAGGATTTGCTGTAGCTCTCGGCGAGGATTTGCTGTAGCTCTAGGTGAGGATTTGCTGTAGCTCTAAGCGAGGATTTGCTGTAGCTCTAGGCGAGGATTTGCCATAGCTCTAGGTGAGGATTTGCTGTAGCTCTAGGTGAGGATTTGCTGTAGCTCTAAGCGAGGATTTGCTGTAGCTCTAGGCGAGAATTTGCCATAGCTCTAGGTGAGGATTTGCTGTAGCTCTGGGCGAGGATTTTGGTGTAGCTCCAGGCGAGGATTTGCCATAGCTCTAGGTGAGGATTTGCCATAGCTCTGGGCGAGGATTTGCCATAGCTCTGGGCGAGGATTTGCCTGAGGATTTGCTGTAGCTCTAGGTGAGGATTTGCTGTAGCTCTGGGCGAGGATTTGCCATAGCTCTGGGCGAGGATTTGCGGTAGCTCTAGGTGAGGATCTGCCATAGCTCTGGGCGAGGATTTGTCATAGCTCTAGGTGAGGATCTGCCATAGCTCTAGGCGAGGATTTGTCATCTGCCATAGCTCTAGGCGAGGATTTGTCATAGCTCTAGGCGAGGATTTGCTGGTTGTTATAATGTGCAGCTGCTGCCTCTGCTTGAGCTGTTGTTGTTCCTGATCCTCAGCTTCTCTATCTTCGACTTCAGCACCATCTAAGTCTGCAAATGGATTGTTATCGCTATCCTTCTCATCTGCATTACGTGCAATTTCAACAGAGTCTATATCCCGGGGGCTTGCTACATGTACCCTGCCTTTCGTAGATCAATGAGCAAAGTGGATTCTTGCTACATGGAGGGCGCTCACTATGTGCTCTGCATTATATAGCAAGCGGTGGCTGTCATTAAAAAAAATAACAAGAAAGCCCTCAGTGAGGAGTTAGATGGAGAACTTGATATTGCTGTGGCATGGCATATCTATGTATATATATATTGGTATCTGTCTATCTATCTATGCATGCACCTTACATTTACCACCTGTAAAACATATGAATGGGTCACCTGCCTTAAATAATGTGGGCTTGCTTAAATATGTGATGGTCATAATAGTAAAGTTGATCGAGTGAACTCCCGGAGATTCTAAGCTAGACTGGCCTGACTGCACTGCGCAACTGAGAACGGGCTGCACAGTTTAATAGCTGGTGCACCCCCTTACCAGTAGAAGAACAAGGCAGCCTGAAATAGGTTAATCGACGAACCAAGTCCCTAATAAACCCCCACAAGCCACCCTCCAAAACCACCTCCTCCATGAATTCTCATACCCTCCCCCCCCCCCCCCCCCCCCAAAAAAAAATAATGAAATGATCCGCACTGGGAGGTGAGAGCAGCTGCATGGCCGGCAGGAAAGGACGATGGATACAGTTACTCGGCTCATTAACATTCTCTAGCTTTTTTCTCTTTCTTCGCTCTCCACTCGATGCCGAGCATCCATTACTGGTTATTATCTTTTAATTAAGTGAGAGAAGCCGCCGTTGGATAAAGAGGAAAGAAAACTACTGAGCGGGTGACTTCTCATTTAGGTACTATATAGCAATTTCCACCTGAGAATCTGCAGTCTGCCACTTCTCTAAAGATACAAGAGAGAGACACAGGACAAGTCTTGCTTAGAATTGGAAAAAGCAAGGATAGGCAGGTATTCGCCTCTTCCCATTGACGGGAGTTTTTCGTTCCAATGCTGATCAACTCTGCAGAGGTGAGAAGAGAGTTCAATGAAGAGAGCAATGTGTGTCAAACGTTGTTTAGTACTCGATAATCAGCTTATAATTGTATTCTCTCGATGTTTCGATTAGATGCTCTAGCCTTCATCAGGAATGATTGTTATTATGCGATGGCTACTAGCAATTAGCAGGTTATTTGTTCAGCCATTTGGCAGAAGCTTGAAGCTATAAGAATGGCCGTTTACACATCTGTGTGTGCCGATGAGTGTTGTTCTTCCCTCGGCAAACTACATGGGGATGAGCAATGAGCAGGCATTTTTCAACAGCAAAATTGTGAGAAAAGTCAAATGTCGTCATAATAGGGAACACCCCTTGAACCAATAGGAGCTATCTCGTTCACTAAGCACACCTTCAAAGGAAATGATCATCACGATCACTTGGCTTGGATTGTGCCCCACGACCATGTTATGTGTACATGTGCACAAAACAAGATTAGTAACAGTTCATAGCAAGTGAGGGGAGCCATTGGGTGCAGCCTTCAAGATGGAAAGGTGGATGAGTGTGGAATGTGGGAGATACTCACCACCTTAAAGGCTATGGAATAGCAGCTTCAACTTCTCCTGCCATCGCAGAAACTGCCCAATAGCTGTCGGAAGGATGCAGAGCTCCCTCTGCCTTCCATTGTGAAGGAACAGAGCAAATGAGCGATCAGCACGCTAAGATTGTCATGCCACTGTCCTACCAAGAATGGCCTCTCACATGCCAACACAAAAGAACGCCAGTTGCTCCTTGTGTGCAACACAACCTGCCATGACGCGGACGCGATTAAAAAATTGTGATTTTTTTTTTAACCCGACGACATGTGCAGTAACTGCAAGATTTATCTCTATCAGTTCAAAGTGTGTTTTTGTGTGTGTGGGTGTTGTTTTTTTGCCAAAGTTTCAAGTGAACTATTTTGGTTTTGAATGGAAAAAATGTATGCAACGAAACGCATTTGCATTCACTAGCAACATATTTCATAAGGAAGCAACTGATTCATGACTTGTGTGAGTGCTCAGCTGTGTACAGGCACAGCAATATTTCAGACAGGTAATGAGGAGAGGATGTGTATTGAATATACGAGGGGAGGGTGGAGACCCAGATCAGACCAGAAAGCACTGGCATGCCCGTGGGAAGCACGGGAGAACTTGTGAAGTCTGCCATCGCAAAGTACGTGTGGGAAGAACCCTCGGTGATAGATGGAGGCAGAAAATGGATGGGATCGCTTGTGAAGGAGGCACTGCATATCCGTGTCTTGTACCCAAGGATCAGCGCTTCAATCGACACGTCGACCTGGTGCAGCTACCCGATTGCTGGGTCTTTACATGCACATGAAACCACACCCATCATTACCTGTCTGATATGTTGCTATGCTTACTGGCCTTCAGACAAGTCATGAATCACATGCATGTCATGTGACAGCACATTGCTAGTCCATATAAAATACCTTGTGTGTGTTCGTTATTGTTCTTTGTTGTTGTTGTTGTTTTCAAACGGCCGATGCAAGACCGGAAGTCAAAAGCTGAAACATTGGCAAAAAAACTTTGAGCTGGTAAAAGATAAATCTTCGGTTAAAAAAGAAGTGATCGTGCTTGTCTGACTGGCTCTAGCATGTGTAATAATAGGGAGTGATTGTACTTGTCTAACTGGCTCTAGCATGTGTAATAATAGGGAGTGATTGTGCTTGTCTAACTGGCTCTAGTATGTGTAATAATAGGGAGTGATTGTGCTTGTCTAACTGGCTCTAGCATGTGTAATAATAGGGAGTGATTGTGCTTGTCTAATCATGTGTAATAAGAAGTGCCTTCATATTTATTTACCGTCAAATTGTAAGAAGTAGATTTGATTCTGAAATTTATACAAACCACATGTTCTCTATTCGACAAAATGTGACACAGCAGCTGGTTTAGAGCGGCTTTGAATGTGCAGTTCTTGGCATTTGGTAGCCGCTTGAAATAACAGGAATTTTTATAACACCTCAGAAGCGTGAAGCTAGTTCACGTGTAAGATATTGGCAAAGATGTGATTTTTTTGCCGAAATATGTCTATTTTATGTGTTTCCCCCCCGAAATATGTGATTGAAATGGCCATAGCCATATATGTGATAGCAAAACAGTTTTTATTGCAGTTTTATTACCAATTTTATTTTGAGAAACTACAACAAAAAACTTTAAAAATTAGCTGACCAAGTATTATTACTTAAAATACACAGGACAGGAAAACAACCTTTTCATCTGAATTTATTGTCAAATTCGGCATACATTCGTGCTCAATTATCACGGGAATAGAAGCAGTGGGTTACCATAATCAATTTTAGGTTCTCCTTCGTCAGGGACTGCCTTCTGTCAGTCAGAACGTTCTTGTAGACAGAAAAGGATCTCTCAACATCCACACTCGCTGTTGGGCAATACTTGAGAGAGGCAGAATCTCTTGCACCGATTCCTTCAGGAAGCTCGCTCTCAGCCCCACCCAGGACTCCTGCAACTGCTCGAGGTTTCTCAATGTCTTGGTTCCTCCCCATGACTGCCTTTGAACTTGTCCTGGAGAGCCTTTCCCCTGTCAGCACCGATGCTCTTGATCTTTTCCTCTGCCTGATCCATCAGCTCAAAAGCGCTTCCGAGAGTGAGGCCAGCTTCTTCAAGTTTTGTCAGGAGGGAAGGAAGGAAATACAAGTTTGCCTGGATGAAGGCAAGATCCGAAACCAGCTGGCGATTCTGCATCAATTCTTGGGCCCTTTTGATTGACTTTGCTTCTTTGGGGTCAAGCCTCTCAATGATCCCCTTGATGGACTCAAGGTTCTGAGTGTAGAACAGAGCAGCCTGGATCCATGTTCCCCACCTTGTCAGAACTGGCTCTGGTGGGAGAGGAAGGTTGGGGAGGTTTTCTTTCGTGGAAAGAACTCGAGAAGGAGCTTTGAGGAACACCTTTTTGACAGTTGCAATGACGTCGTTCACATCCCTGAACATTTCCCTCACCATTTCACAAACTCTGTGGATGGCATGAGCGAAGCAGGTGATGCGTAGCATATCCGGGTAGAAAACCTTGAGGTTCCTTTCTGCCTTCAACATGTAGGCGGCCAAATCTGTGAGGAAGATCTTGAGAAGCGAGGGGTCAAAATTAGGCCACAGCATCTCAGAGTGTCGTTCACCAGGAGAGCAATGGTTGACGAATCAGTCTTCTCCATAAATGTGCAGTCCACAAGGTAGGGAGCATGGAATTCGGCATGGTCAAGTTTTCCAATGAGAATGTTGGCAACATATCTTCCCAAGGTGTCGGTGGTTTCGTAGGTTCCAACCCAGATTGGTGAATCCTTCAGATTGGTCTTGATTGTCTCCATTGCCTCCAAGTAGGGCACTTCTCCATGTAGACCCGGCGAAGTGTGGTTTGTTCAGGAATCTTCACCCCGATAAAATTGCGCAGTTTTGGGACCTCCAACTTGATCCATGGTATATCTGCATATCTGCAGCCAAGAATGCTTCACAAAGCTGCTTTCCAAGGATGCTTGACCTTGACCTCTGCTTCTTGAGCTTTCCATGAATGACTTCCTCAAGCTGTGCCTGTGAAGCAGTTCTCTTGCCTTTCAGTTTGGATTCTGTTCATGTTTTCCCAATTTAAGATGCTGTTGAAGTTCAGAATTTTGGGCGGCATTGAACGATGTCTCACAGAGTTTACAATAGCAGGTCTTGTCAGCGAGGAACTTCAGAGGGAAACCCACTTCGGAATTCAGTTCCCTGAGTTACTTCTGTCTTGCATTCAAACTCATCTTCCCACGTTTTGCACTGCAGAAATGGAAATGATGAAGGACAGGATTTACAACTGCTCTATTGTCTGACCTGGAAGTTCAGTCTGCCAGGGCCCATGGATCATGCTGTGGCTTGTTCAGTCTGCCAGGGCGGGGCTTATTGCTATTGAGTTGTACTGTGGCTTTAGTGAGAGGGGCCTATGATTAATTGATTATTGATATGTGTAGTAACACCATGGTCACATATATACCACCAGACTGGTCAGTTTCCCTGGTGCTGCTTCAATGTTCTGCACAGTATGGCCGAGTCTGAACCAGTTCCCCCTTCTTTATTATGACTAAATTTTATGTGAAAAAATGGCCAAATATGTGAAAAATATGTTTTGGCTAAATTTGATGTGAAAAATGGCCAAATAGCCAAATATGTGGAAAAATATGTTTTTAATGTGATCACATATTTTCCCTAGCTCTATTCATGACAGTGGGTTGAGACGTGTGGGCGTGTCAGCAACTTGCGATGTTAGGAATCTTTCACTGGCAGAAGAGTGAGGGTTGGAAGTGTGTGGTCTATACAGCTTCCTTCGATGGTGGAAGGGATCCAACTGTGGCAGCTACTCGTGATGATCAGCAATTGATCACTGTCACAGCTGTTACGTAGATAGAACCTCTCATATCTCTGCAGTAGTTGAGGCCAGTCATAATGCCCTGTGTGGATAATAGCACGGCTTTAGCTAGTGTGTGTTGCTTTATTTTTGTGATGGTTACTTGTAATTAACAGGAGCCTTCAAACCTTTACCACCTACTTGACGAGTCCTTTGTCCCCCCCTCCCATTCCCCCACCCCCACCCCTTCCCCTATCATTTTAAAACCATAGGGGAGGGGGTGCCTGCCGGAGACGAATCTTTATCACATGACAATAAGATTATTATTATCAGGATTTCAAATATTATCTTCTATGTACATACTAAGGATAAGCAAGTGGGCTGTGCAGCTCTGTAGTAGCATAGCTATAATATTCACTTACCTTGAAAGGGTGAAGAAAGATGGAGGTGTAGGTGTCTTCTTCCTTCAACTTTAGCTTGAAGGTCTGTCAGTATGGCTTGGTTCTTTTCTTCCAGCCTTTATAATATGGCAGCAAGAATATTGAGCAATACTTGCTTGACATTTTTCCTGGATATTTCCATAGGCTTCTTGTTGCTGACCTGCAGGAATGTTAGTTGGAATACATATAGCCAGCTTGGTACATTCCTGCCCAACACACACCTACAATCTTAGCTAACCTGCAGCTTTCACTGTTTGTTTAAAGCACTCTAAATTGGATTTAGCCCCCCCCCCCCCCCCCCCCCTTGAACCCTGAAGTGTCTAAGCCACTTTGGTTGGGCCAGATAATGTACAATATACTTTACTTTGGTTGGGTGATAATTATTAGTGATAATAATCTGGTTGAGTGATAAAAATATACTGTGTATGTACTTATAACTTTGATTGGGTGATAATTACTATAATAATTACTATATCTGATTGGGTGATATATGTAAGAAATTCTAAAAGTAGTAGGTAAAATGTTATTATTAAAAGGTGGAGCTAAGGATTGTTACAGGCCAGCTACATTTGTGTGTGTGTGGGGAGGGGGGGGAGGACTGTTGGAAAGGTGAGTTGCACTGTGGCAGCTGTTATTAGAGGGAGAAAAGAGAAAGTAAAGGAAGAAAGAGAACTGTATGTTGTGTTGCTATGCAGAGGGGGCTTGCTTGTGGTTTTAATCTTGTGTGACTTGGTAGTTGATGGCTTCTGCTATGGCACCAGAGACCACAGGCACGCAGTTGTTGCACTTAGTGTCTTCACCGTTGGTTGGCAAGTGATCATTATTATAAAAAGTGATCTTCTTGCAGTTTCATGGCTCCTGAGAAGCTGCGGGAGGTGTCCAAACCTGACTTCAGGCCTTCTGACCAGGTAGCTACACTGTCTTGAACCACACTGTAAAGGTAATGCTGAGGTTTATTGTGTGGACTGCCTCTATATCCCCGTAGGATATCCTGCGCTGCCGTGTGCTGACCTCTGGTGTCTTTGAGAACAAATTCGTGGTGGAAAAGGTTAATTTCCAGTAAGTTTTAATGAGACTAGAGAGAAAGAGAGAGGGTGAAGCTGGTGTCCCTTTTAAGTGTTGTTGTTGTGTTGTTGTTGTGTTGTTGTTGTGTTGTTGTTGTGTTGTTGTTGCTGTAATTTACTGCAACAGCCTCTCATTTGATCTCTCCCACTGTGTTGATTAAATTTAGTAGTTGGAGTTCTGGATTAAGAAGGCTGTGTTCCTTACACCTGTGCAGCTATCTAGTAAATAATAATGCCCCCCCCCCTTCCTTCTTCTCTGTAGCATGTTTGATGTCGGTGGCCAGAGAGTTGAAAGACGAAAGTGGATCCAATGCTTCAATGGTGAGTAATGGTAATAGACCCTCCCCTTCCTCCTTCATCTAGTCTCATGAGCCACACCCTCCCTTATAATAAGAGAGAGGCGTGGCTGGAAACGGTGGTACAACTTATTTTTGTAAAAAGCTTTCGCACTGTTTTGAAATGAATGGAGAGCGATATGCTTCATCTTCTTGAGTTGTCCTCCATTGCAGAGGAGGTGGATATAGTGCCTAGAAAAGCAGGCGGGTATGTATAGATTACCAACAGCGCAATTGTGACGTAGTCACATGACAAAATGCACCTGATTGGACCTTATAAAATCCTGAAGTACCATGTGCTGTGACAAACTAAGTCAGACCAGCATCACCAGATGCTCTCTCTCTCTTAGTGTGAGGGGGATGTGGCTTGTAGGCGACTCCTTTCTCCCTGTCCCGATGATTCTTACTTGCAAGTGATGTGGGGCACAAAAGTGGTACCACATCTACATATCTGACATACAGTTTTCCTAGTAGAAGAATTGTCCTCACTCAAGCCAGCATGCCATTCATTTAAATTGAATCTAGTGCAATGTTGGTTAAAAAAAAACTTGGCCGACGTTAGGGATGTAGAAGTTACTCTCGTTCTGCCGGGGAACCCCCCCTTTTTTACCTCTTTCTTCCTTCCTTCTTCTCCCTCCTCCCTTCTCAGATGTGACGGCCATCATCTTTGTGATAGCCTGCAGCAGCTTCAACATGGTCATAAGAGAGGACAACAATACTGTAAGTAATGTTACTGTGAATTATTGGTGTGTGTGCGTGCAGGTGTGCGTGCAGGTGTGCGGGACATTTGGTAGTTGTTTAGCTGGTAGTTGTTAGTAGTTGTTACACAATGGATGCAATCATAATATACACTTTGAGATCAACGCTGGTATTAATACATGTATGTACATGTATGTTTAGTGTACTGTATGTATATTGTATTATGTATACGTATGTATGTTTAGTGTATTGTATATATATATACATATGTATGTATATATGTATGTACATATGTATGCATATTGTATGTATGTATATAATGTATGTATGTATATTGTGTGTATGTATGTATATTGTATGTATATTGTATGTATGCATGCATTTATATTGTGTGTATATGTATGTATATTGTATGTATATTGTATGTATATTGTATGTATGTGCACTACAAATCTAAAGCCTAGATGAGTGTAGTTTACTCGTAAGACACGTTTTTATAGGAGTTCAAACTAATTTTTGCAAGCGACGTCTGACTACATGCACTCGACGTCTGTACCAAGTTAGAACATTTTGGCGTGTAGTTTGAATAATGAGCTGAATCTCGTACTCAAGCACATCTCTTTCAAGCACATCTCTTTCAAGCACATCTCTTTCAAGCACATCTCTTTCAAGCACATCTCTTTCAAGCACATCTCTTTCAAGCACATCTCTTTCAAGCACATCTCTTTCAAGCACATCTCTTTCACTTGCATGTCATATGCAAACACTGTCCCTGGGTTTTTTCTGGGCATCCTTTATTCCTGTATCGATGGTTACTGTGGGTGTGGTCATGGGCTGGGTTTGAATAATTTGTGAATGCATTATGTGCATTATGTGTGACGAATTTCTCATGTAAGATGTAAGATATGGTGCAGTAAGATATGGTGCACTGGCTTGGCAATGGATAGAATATTATTCTACAACAATAACCCAAATAACGCCTCCAAAAAATTAATCAAGTACTTTTAACACTACAAATTATACACTACATGTATAATTATACACTGTACATGTATAATTATACACTGTACATGTGTAATTATACACTGTACATGTGTAATTATACTCTGTACATGTGTAATTATACTCTGTACATGTGTAATTATACATGTACATGTGTGCATGTGAACTCATTTCCCCCTTCCCCAAATATAATATAAAACACAGCGAGTCATTGGGGGAAGAAAAAGAGGGGGAAACCCCCAAAATGATTCTTTGCTGGTGTCTAAGAATATAATAATAAGTAGTAGTAGTAATAGCAAACAAGCTGGTGTCTAAGAATAGAAACATATATAATAATAAGTAGTAGTAGTAATAGCAAGCAAGCTGGTGTCTAAAAATAGAACATATATAATAATAATTAGTAGTAGTAAACAAGCTGGTGTCTAAGAATAGAACATATATAATTTTACTAAGCACTGTGCCTTATGGGCAAGGTCCATTCACGTAAACTTTAGCACCAGAAGAGTTCCAAACTTCAAACTTCCTGCGATCCCTTGAAGATTTTGCAACGCTCAATTACCACTTGCAAGTGTGAAAGAATGTGTTAACCCCCCAAAACCCGCAAAGGGTCGGCATTTTCTCGTGCGTAGGATGAGTATCTATCTGTGCACCGTCAAGTCACTTCTCGTGCCTGGGGCGTGCACCGCCAAGTTACTGCATGGAAAAACAGTGGTAACATTCCATCGCTTTGAACGTTGACAAAAGTCTTCTAGTGTGATCTTGTTAGACTAAACTAGAGCCAAGTCCAAAGGGCAAACATGTGGGAGGGAGGGAGGGGAAGTGAATTAATTAAGCGTGCTTATCCAGGAGTACATGCATAAAGCATTAAATACTCCTACCTAGAACGCTGAGTAATTGGGGGGTGGGGGAGTATCTTCATATACATTTCAGCGAATATTTAACCCCTGAATAATTGGGGGGTGGGGGTATCTTCATATACATTTCAGTGAATATTTAACCCCTGAATAATTGGGGGGGGTGAGTATCATCCTGTTCTTCATATACGTCTGATGATGATAATGCAAGAGTGGTAGTGGACAGGTTTGTCTGAGTCTCCTGAGGGATCATGTGAGCTAGAGTGTGTCACATGTTGGTATCGTGTGGTACTGGTTGTAGCCTCGGTGATTTCCTTGGGTACGGTTGCTGAGCATCGTAAAAGAAGGCTACAGGGTAATTTTGAGCAAAGCTAATCAGCAGGTTGAGATATGCCGTAGAATACTTCTGGCAATGGAGAAAATAACAGAAAAAAGAGGGTAGGATATTTGTCATGCCCATTACAATTTTGATAGGTAAGTAGTCTTAGATTTTTTACTTTAATAAAAAATTTCGAGACATTGTTACAAAACAAGACAAAAACATCATATTTTATTGGGAAAGTGTCAGTCTAGATTGTTCAGACAAAAAAAATCACTTTTTTGGTGTAGTAGTCTAGCGCTAGCTACCTAGCTGACTGTTAGCTAACAAGCGCAATTTGTTCTATATAGTTTTTCTTCGCAAGTTGTTAGCACTTCTATAACCCAAAGTAGCGATATCTCTGCCCCAGAGCCTAAGAGGAGGAAAGTATCCTACACTACATTGTAGTGGATAACTTTCGGACAGAGTCCCAGCGAATGATACTTTCCTCCTCTTAGGCTTTGGGGCCCGAGATATCGCTACTCTAGGCCATAGAAGTGCTAACAACTTGCAAAGAAAAACTAGGACAGCTTGTGCCTGCTGACCAGCTACTGCAGGTAGCTAGCACTCGAATAATACACCAAACAAAAAGGAAATAAAATGAGTGCACATGTCTGACATGCTGCATGCATGCCTGCCTCTTGATAGAGATTAGCCACACCCACAAACATTGGTCGGTCCATCGGGCAGACCATAGGCTGTCTTGCTCAGTTCTGGACGTTGTTGGAAATTGGCCAATGGCTGGCTGCTATGTTGTTGTTTGCACTTGTGAAGGAGTTCAAAGTAAGTGCCTGTTTGTAGAAGTTCTATATCGTTTGGGTGCCCGTGCCTTAACCAGTTTAGTACCAGCACCTGGAAAGCAAAAATCAAGCGATACCTGCCTGTGCCCAGAACCCTGATTCCCCCCCCCCCCCCCTCCCCCCCTCCCTCATCTTCAGTTCTCAGCTTATAAGCCCATGAGCAATTATTTAGATTGTATTTGCCTCCAATTGGAAGGGTGGTTGCTATTACCAATTGAGACTGTGCTACAAGGTTACAATTGGAGGGGCAGTTCCTAATAGAGGCATTATTTTTATAACCTGCTGGTCTCTCTGCTCTCGTTCAGAACCGACTGCAAGAGTCTCTGGATCTGTTTGAGAGCGTGTGGAACAATCGCTGGCTGCGAAGTGTGTCCATCATCCTCTTCCTCAACAAGCAAGATAAGCTAAGAAAGAAGGTCGAGGATGGAAAGAAATTGGAGGACCACTTTCCCACTTTCACCGATTACGTTGCTCCTGACAATTCAGGTCTCTGATCCAGATCACATTCTCCAATTCCAAGTTTGCAATTCCAATATATTTTACAGAATTTCTCTTTACAAATATCTTGTCTGATTTTAAGCTTCATTCTAAAATCCTTCCTTGTCATTCGAATTGCAGCCAAAGAGCCTGGAGATAGTCCGACCTTCATTCGAGCAAGGTTCTTCATCAGGGATCAGTTTGTCGTAAGTCCTGGGCCAATAATTCCATTATGGATTTACGTCTGGTTAGGGTTTTGTCTCGAGAAAAAGTGAGCGACATTTTCGTTTCTTTGTTGCATACTCTCTCTCTGTGTGTAGAAGCTGAGCATGAAGACCCACGATGGGCGCCATTTTTGCTATCCTCATTTCACCACTGCCATTGACACCGACAACATTAGACGCGTGTTCAACTCGTGCAAGGACATTATTCAGAGGATACACTTAGTCAAATATGAGCTTCTCTGAATTCTCGGTGGCCATCATCATCTTAACGATCTTTGGTCCCAGAGGAGGGAGGTTCCACATGTAAAAACAACAACTTTTATTATTATTATTATTATTATTATTATTGTTGTTATTATTATTATTATGTAACCTACTTTGTTTAACATTACTGCACCATACAAAAGTGGAGAACTTGGAAGCACAGTCAGTCAGTATATAATATAGGATTATTAATTTGTTGTTGTTTTAATGGCATTACAGTAGCAGTATTTTTTTCCCTTTTTGGTTTTTCAATTTTTCTGACATACATGTGTAACAATTTTCAAGTGCCAGTAGTGATGATGACCTTTACCTACATGCTAGCGTAAGAAAATAGACCCTTTACCGATGGTCGCAATAAGCCACTAGACTGAAGTCAACAATCGGGGGTGGCCTAGGTACAGACTGACGTCGTTCCTCAATCGAAAAGGAGTGGACATTGGGAAAAAATCAACCTGTCTAGTCCAACGTCATTGTGAGGCGATACTTTCGTAAGAAGGTAAAGGGTCCCCTTCGCGCAAGCTCGCGTGTTTGCGGAATTGCAAGCGACAAGGTCGTATCTCCTAGTGTCTGCGACGAATTACTCTGCTAGTCCTGCCAAGTTTCTTGGATAAGCTGTGTCTGTCCTGTAACTCAATTCTCTCCATAATGATTTGGCACTGCGATTGTCATTGTGCGCAAGCATTTGGCAAGGGAGAAAGTAATTGCTGAGGAAGGTATGTGTATTATTATTACCACCACGAATGTTGGAGAATGTAAGGTCCACGCGGTTTAATTTCATTTATTTCCTACTCAATATAGTATCATTAGCCATCGAATATTTTTTGTGGTGTTTTAACTTTAAGCCTGGACCTTTATCTTGCTATATACCCTCCCCCCCTCCACTAGAGATGACAGAGTTTTGTTAATTTGCTTGCTTTTTTCGGGCTATTATTTATGGTGGTTGGATTTCTTTCCTGCTCTGTTTTTAAAGTTCTTCAACCATTGGTGTCACTCCTGTATTCAGTGTGGTCTGGATGATTGCAAAGTTAGTAAACTAATTGTATCTGCATCGTATGGTGTGGATAACCCGTATTATGCTATCACTGGATGATCTCAGTGAAGTCTTCATTCGACAGATTAGCAGATTAGCTTCTTGGTAATGTACATTGCAAAAGTGTTTGGATAACTGAAGACCACAGATCATCATTGCAGAAATGACTCCGCTGTGAGAAGAGTGTGCCATTTCCTGTATTCAGGACGCAAAGAATGCTTATTTGGGAGCACAGTGTGAAAGATGTGCAATGTGGCAAATTGTATATATTTAATACAAAATTGGCAGGCACAGAATAAAATAATGGTCAAGAAAATGTTGTCTAGTTATGCCATTGATGCATATCTGAATTTATATGTGCATTGCTCTCCTCTGGATCATGAGCTCCTGTATATTTACTGCTACAATAGAGACAATCTGCCTGACAAACCTGGATGCTACTGCAGTGTCTAGACTCTAGACTGTTCTCCTGTAAAAAAACGAAAAAAATTTTAATAAAGGAGCCAACACCCGGAGTTCTAGTATTCTACAATAAGTGCCGCGAGGAGATTCACACAGTACTAAATCCACGGTTTGTTATTGCTTATTGCATGCTGGTGTGCAGCTTTCTTCTGGTACAGAGATGGAAGCTTATGGGATCAAACAGCAGCTGCAAGGAACCAGCACCAGTTTTGCTGCTAGTCTGGAGAAGAGCCAAGCAGAAAATCATAGAGCAGTGCAATCAGACTATATATACATTGCACAATGTTTGTATGTACTGTGTTTGTATGTACTGTGTCCAAAGAATGTCACAATGGACACAGGGATTTTTCCTATCCAGAATACAATAGTGACGTAATGAATTTACATGTTGATAGTCTTGCCCATTAGCTCAGAAGATGTTACAACTCAAGGCAACCGAAACCGTTCGGAGTATATGTGTGGCCTTCCACTAACCCTCTCATCAGCAAACTCGGTAAGTCACCCTGTGTCTGGTAAGCACAGTATGCTGACGATGTGACTTGCTCCCAATATCTCATCGTCAATTGTGGTGACGGAAGTTCACCATTGGACCAGCAGGTAATGCAGCAATAAAACTTGGCTCATTACCAAGGAGTACTGCTATCCTTGGCACCTTTTCTTTCCAAGGTCACAGATGCTGATATGCATGCCTTACTTGGGTTCTGAAATGCTAATCAAGGGTCCAGTACATAAGATAAGAATTGAGTCTGCATGTCGACAGAGAAAGCAAATCAATGGAAGGACGAGGTGGCAAACATTGCTTACACTTTTTCCATGATACGCATGCACCCATGGCTTTGTGAACAAGCTTTGCAGAGCAATCCTCAATATATATCAACCACGTTGCACACTGGCCCCGACTCCCGACTGGCAGACCCCTTCCAGAAAGGAAACTATGGACCTGGTAACTTGGCTTTGGAGACCTTGGCATTGGTCAACCCAACAAAATCTCCTTTACAACAACTGGCCTCACTTCATATCTCGGCACCCTTGTGTGAGCTCATTATGAAACAGAGTCATGAATACAACTGAGTGCATAAAAAAGCAAGCCCAAACTAAATGTGTAATCTACAAGGAGAAAGAGAACGATTAGACTAGTTTTGAGATCCGCCTTTTCCTCTGCATTCAAGTGTGCCATTGACCTTGCTCAGGAGAGATCCAGCCGACTATTATACTGATGGATGAATTTGGTTCTTCTTCATAAAATTAATGTACATTCAGAAATGCCTTAGCACACAGGTATGGCTAGCTTCCAGCTAGCTGCCCAACCAGTTGTGCCTGCGTGCAAATTTCAGTGGAACATTCCTTAAGGTAGCCTGATCCTTTGCTTAATATCTCCAGCATAGCAAATGTCAGGCAACGAGACATTAGCCCAAAAGTTGGATTCCCATCAATCAGGCACTACCGTCGTTCCATTGGACGAGATTATCGCATGCTCTCTCAAACTGCCCGTAAATGTGGCATCTGCCCGAGAAACAGTTATGCGCCAATCAATGTAGCCCTCCAAGAGAGGATATATAGGTGGGACCAAGGTCGGGTTATAAGTCAATAGCCCCAACAATTTGGGCAGTTGTTCATCAATTGCATTTGCACCTCCACCACAGGACCCATCTACACCCTGGGGCAATTGACTCAGTGAACTCTACAAGACATGGATATTGTGTCGTAAATGAAGCCATATTGTATGATTATTTTCAATTGACATCAGGTTTCTCTTTCAATCAGAATTTTGTTTTGAGAAAATACTTCATGGTGTGTATATATATGAGTGGATTGAAAGAGAATGCTCCAAGTAAATCAGCCTAAAGTAAATGCAGTGTATGTTTGTTTATAGATATGTAATTATGGGTTGATTTATGAACAACATGCTTTACTAGCATCCAAAATAAATGTTAATTCTTACAAACACATTCTGCACAGAGATAACTTTTGGTTTCAGAAGCAAATCAAACACAAGTATAGTGAACACAAGTATAGTGAAATCATTTCATGCAAGCGTCATCAATATCACCAGTGCACCTCACATGCGCTCCATGGCAGACTCCACAGCAATATACACCTGGTGGGTGCGAGCTGGTTCTACTGATCACTTCTCTACTTTTTCTTTGATCTCTGCTTTAGCAGCTCTTCGTGCACCTTCCTCCTGTTTTCCGAAACAGTTTCCAATGAAATCCATATTCAAACTTCTGAGTTTTCCTTTCCAAATCTTCAATTGCAGTATCTGATGAAAGCTACACCTATAACATAAGATGGCGGTTCACACATGGGCTTGATAGTACTGTAGCTTTTAAATATCATGTACTTACTTACCTCTTCATAGTCTGTAACCGAAGAGTATATACCATGCTCTTTCCTGGTGGAAGTTGCTTTGAAGAAGGTACACTTGCTGCTGATGTATCCACAAGCTTATCACAAGGAACATTCCATACATTTTCAAATAAAATTTACTTAATATGGCTACAGCTATATAGCTAATTAAAACTAGCTATTTACTATACACTAGCATACTGGTCACATCTGTCAAGAATACTGACTCTCAAGACACTTCTGTCGGTTACGGCCTATATAATATGTCAACAAACATTCCACTCCATTCTTCATCTTTTATTTGAAGGATCACCACAAGGCTAAATGCTATTACTATCTCTGGGAACAAGTGTGCTTCCCAAAATCACCAGCACAGTGCGAGCTTTTATTTATAGCAGCCTTAGTTGCACCAAAATAATACCATGTGGACAAGCTCCACATATTGTCAGTATTAATTAGAGGTCCAATCAGGTGGGGCTCAAATGATTGGCTAATCATCGCCATCCATTCCCCACCTAGGTGTGGTGAGGCATTACATTGATAAGTGCATTACTCTTGTCCTGGCTTATGTGATATCTGAGTAGTGCCGCCACTTCGGGGAACTTAAAAATATGGTGAAAATTGTCTCGCGTACCTATTCAAGTACCCATAATTTCTATAGGTTATGGGTTTTGCCTGCCAATGTAAATTCTTTGAATTTCGATCTTTTATTTTAACCTTCTCAAAACAAATTTTATTAGGCTATTTTCATTAGCTACCTATAACCTTTTCCTTTTCACGTATATACTTGTTTGAAAAAAACACACATGAAATTGGGCGTCTCTGCTTGCCCCTACACAGTTGGGTTATGGAGAATGGGGTGGTGCTGAGGCTGCTGTCCATGCTACTAGGCAATACATCAGACATCTGCAACCAAATCATGCTGTGCTAAAACTTGATTTCAAGAATGCCTTTAATTCCGTGCATGGAGATAGTGTTGTTAAGGTTTTAGGTTTTAGGTTTTAGCCCCACAAATATACCCCCTTTGTACACTCTGTGTACTCTTCACCATCCAACCTTTTTGGGGGAGGATCAGACTCTGCAGTCTGCTGAAGGTGTCCAACAGGGTGACCCGCTTGGGCCCCTGCTATTTTGTTTGTCCCTCCATCAACACTGTGCCCAAATGTCATCTGAGTTGTGTATAATGTAATTGGACGACATCACTCTAGGTAGAGGATAACCGACTCGGACATAGACAATATACATGTATAACATTGGATATAACATTGTATACTTACGACCCCTTACCTAACGCATGCGCACGCACCATGCACGACATAAGTTGCCTACATTGTTAATGTTTGTATGATGTTTATATCCTCTGCCATCCTCTTGACAAATGCGTGAGCGCTATTCTCTATGTAAGCAACTTATCTTTTCATAGCCTCTGTTAGAGTAGCAGAGCAAGTTGGAGACACCAGAGCATTCGTTTCGCCATCCTCTCCATTTAATGCCCACCCGCCTTATGGCGGTCCGATGTCCTATCGTGGGCTGTGACTTTGCAACAGCGGCTGACATGCCACCAGTGGTGGCCGCAGCAGTGTTGACCACCCATGCCTCTGTGCACACGAATGCACCAAGGGCCAAACCTGCCCCAGTCCGACGACCAGAGATCGCACCAGGGGGGACCACAGAAGGATGGTCCTACTTCGTCACGCGCTGGAAGGCCTACTCCCAGGCAGTCCATCTGGCTGGACGGGACATCAGTGTTCAACTCCTTGAATGCTGCGAGCAGAAACTAAGGAGGGATGTGACCCGCAATGCAGTTGGTCCCGTACCCATTGAGGACATGGAAGAGGGTGATCTCCTGAAGGCAATCCGAGAGCTCGCTGTGAGGGAGGAGAACCCCAAAGTCGCCAGGGTGGCCCTCTCCCGGATGATGCAAGACCGTGGAGAGACCGTGAGATCTTTTGCAGCCCGCCTTCGGGGACAGGCGGAGGTATGCAGGTTCACAAAAAAGTGCACCAACTGTGAAGCCATCTCCAACCAAGGGGAGGAACGGGTTGCCGACCAGATTTGTGTCGGGTTAGCAGATGCTGAGATCCAGGAGGACCTCCTCAAAGATCCCAATCAAAACATGACTGTAGAAGAGGCCATCCGGTTCGTTGAGGTCAGGACAGCCGGGAAGAGGTCGGCAGTGACGATGACCACTCCCACTGCAACCCACGGGATTGAAGACCAGGGAGATGGGGGTGAGGCTCTAGTGAGTAGATACAGGCACACACTAAGGCGCCCCACCCCCCATATGACCCCTCCCACACCCAAGCCCAACAACATGAGACCCCGAGCCACCCCACCACCACACCCAACCCAGCCCAGAGGGAGCCACCCCAACCAGCGTTCACCGCAGACCAGGGGCCAGAGCACAAACCCCCCACCCAGACCCAACCAGCCCAACAAGGCAGTCTGCCTCTACTGTGGCCTCACAGGCCACGGTGAACAGGAGAGAACGGCTATCCGCCGCCTCCAATGCCCGGCATTCGGGACCACATGCACATCGTGCTCGAAGACGAACCACTATCCCAGCATGTGCTGGCAGACCCTCGAATTCGAGAATGCAGTCTCAGAACGCATTGACACAATGGCTGAAGGAGCTCTCCCCCATCAAGCCTGGGACTCATCCTCCCAGACTTGGCACCAGAGACGCTCTCCCCCCCAACCTAACATAGAAGTCCTCGTGTCCACATGTGCCGAGGACTTCAGGACCCACGGCCACACCTTGAGACATGAGACCCACCAAGTCGCCACCACGGCACTAGCGGACACCGGCTGTCAAAGCTGCCTGGCTGGACCCCAACTGATGGCATCCCTACGACTCAAAGAGCAGGATCTCATCCCGGCGTGCCTCATAATGCACTCGGCAAGCGGAACAAACCTCCCCATCATCGGAGCCGCCCTTATACGCATCTGTGTGAAGGCATCAGGCCACTCTACCCGACAGATGGTATATATCAGCAACATCGCCACCAAGCTCTACCTAAGCATGACGACTTGCATGGACCTCGGGCTCATATCCAGCGGATTCCCACTATCCACACCCATGGGCACACACCCTGGCCTCCCAACACACGGTCACCCCGCACGTACCAACACCGCATGCCTACATGCCATTGACCGACCCTTCAAGAGGGCAAAGGGAGATGATCCAATAACTACCACCATGCCCCAAGATAGGCGATCGGGGGGAGGAGAACCCCAAACAGGCATGCGCAGCACCACGGGCACCCACAACGAGCACCCAAGAACCTGCTCATGCCCACCCAGATCCCAACCACCACCCAGACCAACCACACTCCCCTACCCAGCCACAGAGGCGAACAGGGAGAAGCTCGAGAAACACCTGCTGGACCTCTATGCCAGTAGCGCTTTCAATGTCTGCGAACAGCAGACGCTACCCATGATGTCTGGACCACCACTCTCCCTCAAGATCGACCCGTCAGCCAGCCCAAAGCCGTGCCACACACCCATAGATATCCCTGTGCACTGGCAAGAGGAGGTGAAGGCTGGCCTCGATCGCGATGTGAGACTCGGCGTGCTGGAGAAGGTTCCCCTGGGTACGCCCGTCACTTGGTGCCACCGCATGGTGATATGCACAAAGAAAAACGGTTCACTTAGACGGACCATCGACTTTCAGGCCCTGAACCAGCACGCCACCCGGGAGACACACCACTGTGCATCCCCCTTCCACCAGACACGAGCCGTCCCGGCCAATACAAAGAAGACGATATTTGATGCATGGAACGGATACCACTCCGTTGCCCTTGATAAACGTGACCGGCACTTCACCACATTCATTACCCCTTGGGGCAGGTATCGTTACTGCTCGGCCCCACAGGGGTACATTGCATCTGGGGACGCCTACACCGCACGATATGATGCCCTCGTCGCCCACTTACAGCACAAGACGAAGTGCATAGACGACGCCCTCCTCTGGTCAACTACTATCGAGGAGGCATTCCACCGGGCGGCTGAATGGCTCGAAATCTGTACGGTGAATGGAATTACCCTGAACCCCCGCAAATTTCACTTTGCAAAGGACGAGGTGGAATTCGCGGGCTTCACCATCACCAAGAAAGAAGTCAAGCCAGCCACCAAGTACCTTGAGGCAATCACAGATTTCCCAACACCAACCAACATCACAGACGTACGTGCCTGGTTCGGCCTAGTCAACCAGGTCGCGTACACCTTCTCGATGGCAGCAATCATGAGCCCCTTTAGGAGCCTGCTGAAACCATCTGTTACATTTATGTGGACCGAACCCCTCGACCAGGCATTCAAAGCCTCGAAGCTGGAGATCTGTGAGCGGATCAGAGAGGGGGTAACCATCTTCAACAAAGACCGCCCGACCTGCCTGGCAACAGACTGGTCCAAGGACGGGATCGGGTACTGGCTGTTCCAGAAACACTGCCAGTGCCCATCCTTGGAAGTACTCTGTTGCCAGGAGGGCTGGAAGGTCACACTAGTGGGCTCCAGATTCACCCACCCGGCCGAGTCTCGGTATGCTCCGGTGGAAGGGGAGGCCCTGGCTGTCGCCGACGCCCTGGACAAGACGCGTCACTTTGTATTGGGCTGTAAAAACCTGAGCATCGCGGTCGACCACAAGCCCCTTCTTAAACTCTTCGGGGACCGCTGCCTGGAGGACATAGCAAACCCCCGTCTTCGCAATCTGAAAGAGAAGACGCTGCGGTACCGCTTCCGGATGGTGTACATCCCTGGTGTGAGGAACCTCACCAGTGACGCACTCTCACGCCACCCATCCGGGACCAAGCAGCCAACCCGAATGCAGCTACAGGACGACTCACACCTGACTAACCCGCCCTGCTCCCCTATCGGGAAGTCCATCTCTGCCACCATCTCCACCACCTACCCCACCGACCAGGATGACATGGGCCTAACTACCGCCATGTGCGCTGCAGTGTCCCATATTCCAATATCCTGGGAATCATTGCAGAGCGCAACTGCGACGGATCAGCAACTCCAAGACCTGATGTGGATCATAGAGGAAGGCACTCCCCTCGAGAAATCAATGATGCCACCAGAAATCAGGGACTACCACCCACAGATGGGAGACATGACCGTCATTGACGGAGTCATTTGCTTAGGCACAAGGATTGTGGTCCCAACATCCCTACGACAACCCTGCCTCGATGCCCTACACGCAGCCCATCAGGGTACCAGCGGCATGACGGCCCGGGCCAAGACATCAATCTTCTGGCCTCACATTAATGCTGACATCGCCAAAACCCGCAATCAATGCCCAATTTGCAATGGCAACGCGCCCTCCCAAGCGGCCATGCCATCTATCACGCCAATCGACCCGGAGTATCCCTTCCAACACATTTGCGCCGACTTCTTCCACCACGAAGGATCGGCGTACTTGGTGTTGGTCGACCGATACTCTGGATGGCCAATCGTGACACCAGCACATAATGGAGCCACTGGATTAACCCGCATCCTGAGAGAGACCTTCTCCACCTTTGGGATCCCGGACACCCTAACCACAGACGGAGGCCCGGAGTTCACCGCCCATTCCACACGGGAGTTCCTGCAGACATGGGGCGTCCACCACCGTGTTTCATCCGCCTATAACCCACACAGTAACTGCAGAGCCGAGGTGGCCGTCAAGACGGTCAAACGAATAATAGCCGGCAACACTGGAGCTGGAGGCAGCCTCGACAACGCGTTCCACCGAGCCCTCCTGCAGTACAGAAACGGCCCGAGCCAGGACACCGGGATATCCCCTGCAGTATGCCTCTTCGGTCGCGCCACAAGGGATTTGCTCCCAGGGATCCCTCAGCGATTCCGACCCCACCAGGAGTGGGACATCAGAACGGATCAGAGAGAGAGAGCCCTCTCGAAACGGCGCATTGACGGCCGCGCCCGATGGGACGAGCATTCACAAGGACTCAGCCCATTGAAGTGTGGTGACACAGTACTGGTGCAGAACCAGACCGGCCGCCACCCCACCAAATGGGACAAGAGCGGCACTGTGGTGGAGGTACTTCAGTTCCACCAGTACGCAGTGCGTACTGATGGATCAGGCCGCCTCACTACGCGGAATAGGAGGTACCTTCGGAAGTACACCCCCCTACATTACAAGGATGCCCACCCAGCTCAACGGCCACTTCCCGACACCCACTACACCCCACCGGTGCAGACGCCCCATACCAGCCCTACCAACCAGACACCCCTGGCGCCAGTCCAACCACTCGCAATCGCCACACCGGCTCTTCCTCAACCTACGACCCCAACCCCGCCACCCACCACACCGGTTTCCCATCCAACTACGCCGACGACCGTGACACCCAGGCTACCAGTGCTGGCGACCCAGACGACGCCCGACCAGTCACTGACACGCTCCTATGCCTCCGTGGCCAAGACCCCCCATCGTCCACAGTTACTGCGGGGTAAACCAACCGCTGGCAACACCCTCAACCGCATGCCACCACCACCTGTCATACTTCGTCGAAGCAAGAGGGGCCCAAAGCCCGTTGACAGGTACGGCCATTGAACTCGTCGATTCATCATCAGTAGCCCTACAGCCTACTTGGGGGAGGTAGAGGATAACCGACTCGGACATAGACAATATACATGTATAACATTGGATATAACATTGTATACTTACGACCCCTTACCTAACGCATGCGCATGCACCATGCACGACATAAGTTGCCTACATTGTTAATGTTTGTATGATGTTTATATCCTCTGCCATCCTCTTGACAAATGCGTGAGCGCTATTCTCTACTAGGAGGTACTACTGAGGATATTGTCAAGGATCTCTCTTGCATACGATCGGCTTCAGAGTTAGGTCTGTCACTGAATAATGGAAAGTCGGAGATCATCTGCCATGACCCGGTCACAAGAGGGACTATATTATGCTCACTTCCAGGAGCATGTGTGACAGATCCTAATGAAGCATGTCTTCTTGGTTACCGCTTGGTAGCGTGGAGTCGATCTCAGCTTCCCTTTTGGAGAAGGTGAAATCCCTTGAGGTAATGGGGAAAGGCTAAGCTACATCTCGGCCCATGAGGCTTTGATTTTATTGCATAGCTCATTTTCCATCCCAAAGCTGCAGTACATCCTCAGGAACTCCCCTTGCTTCCTGTGACGATGCCCTCAAGACTATTGTGAGCAGCATCACAATATTCAATTTTGTGACGAAGACCCAGCTTGGTCTCAAGCCAGTCTTCCAATCAGAGTGGGTGGTCTTTATTAGGCGTGCTGTGCAGATTGCCCCATCAGCCTTCATGGCCTCGGCTGCTGCCTGTTGCGACCTGGTCCAATGCATCCTCCCTACACACCTGCAGTCTCTCCCACTACAAAATCGTGAAGAGCTGTGGTCAAAAGATCATGATTTTCCTTCACCTTCTGGTTCAGCAGCATGCCTCCAGAAGTCGTGGGATGCCTATCAAGTTTCCAAAGACCTGGAGTCCTTGCTAAGCAACTCCTCAGATAGCCTGACAAGAGCTAGGCTTTTGGCTGTCTCTGCTATGGAATCTGGAGCATGGCTTCGTGCACCCCCAATCTCCAACTTGGGTTTCAGGATGGACGACACACCTATCAGGATTGCTGTTGGCCTTCATTTGGGGTCCCCTCTTAGCCATCCCCCACTTATGCCAGCACTGTGATGCAGAGGTGGACCATTTTGGTCTGCACTGTTTGAGCTGCAAGAAGAGTGAGGGTCGTCACTACCAACATTCCTCAATGAATAACATTATTCATTGGGCTATGTCATCTGCTCAGGTGCCTTCAAGGCTGGAACCATCTGGACTCAGTCATATGGACGGCAAGCGTCCGGATGGAATCACCATGGTGCCATGGAAATGTGGGAAGCTCCTGATCTGGGATGTGACCTGCCCCAACACTCTGGCACAGTCATATTGTGCTCAAGCTATATACCAGGAGCTCAGGTGCAGTAGCTGCCATGGCTGAAGAGAAAAAGGAGGACAAGTATCACTGCCTTACCAGGAATTATTTTTTTGTGCCAGTTGCGGTAGAGACCCTAGGTGCCATTGGCCCAAAGTCATTGGCCTTCCTAAAGGAACTCGGAAGGAAAATAAAGCAACACACCGGGGAAGAGAGTTCACATCAATTTTTTATACAATTGTCTGTGGCAGTACAGAGAGGCAATGCTCTTGCAGTCATGGAGGCAATGGGAGGCTCGGGCGTGGACAGTCTTGTGTAATTATTATTGTTGTTGTTGTGTATAATAATAATATTAATTAATAAAAAAAATAATAAAAAAATAAGAATAAAGGTTTTCCTCTTTGCCCTACGAGCATTAGCCAAAATCTATCATAAATATTCTTGTTTTTGTACTTAGTTATACACTAATGGGAGCAATTTAAGAATGAAAACTTTGAGTAAACCCTAGCAAAAATAGATCTATGTGGCAGGTCAAATGCTGTCTTCTCTGGAATTGTATCCAATTTACTAATGGAATTAGTGGTAAGATTAGTGCTACTAATTTTGATTTCCACTAAAGGTATCTAATTTTCATCATGGTAATTAATGTAAAATTACAACAGATATATTCTATAATGTGTGTGTAGTGTGTGTAGTTAAATGTCACTCATCTCCATCCATCTTCCCCGACTCTCAACTCTTGTCACAGCAAATCTGGTCCAAGGCTCCCATTAAAGATCTATGGACATAATTGGAGATACCCCTGTCTAGTTTAACATGGTAGCACTACTTTATATTCTCAACAAAATTTTTAAATTTTATTTATTAATATTATTTTTAACCTGGCTTGGTGATAATGGAGATTTGAGGGGTTTTTTTGTTTTTGCAACAGACCTTCAAGAAGAGGACATCCAGTAAGTATATACTCCCTTGCACACATGACCCCTGCTGTGATGCTGTTGACTTAATGGCAAACAAATGCATAAAAGATGACTTGTCAACCTCCTTCTGTAGCAACTACTTTTGGATTCTCCTTAATTAATGTTTTTCTTTTAGAAGAATATGGATTTCTATGAGAACTCCCTTCAACTCTTCTGTTCTTATTGAGTTTGCATATTATGTATTCTATACTTGAATCTTGAATATACTCACTGGTATTTTCCTATAATTATGTGCAGCATTTGATATTCCCCCATATTCCACTAGAGTTTATTTTATCACAACTGTGCATGAGCAATAGTCATTGACTGTTTTCAGGAAATTGTCAACATTTTCAAACACCAGCACACACTGACAGATATCACACACACCTCAAAATCACACTAGTCACCAGCACACACTGACAGACATCACACACACCTCAACATCACACTAGTCACCAGCACACACTGACAGATATCACACACACCTCAAAATCACACTAGTCACCAGCACACACTGACAGACATCACACACACCTCAACATCACACTAGTCACCAGCACACACTGACAGATATCACACACACCTCAAAATCACACTAGTCACCAGCACACACTGACAGACATCACACACACCTCAACATCACACTAGTCACCAGCACGCACTGACAGATATCACACACACCTCAAAATCACACTAGTCACCAGCACACACTGACAGACATCACACACACCTCAACATCACACTAGTCACCAGCACACACTGACAGATATCACACACCTCAAAATCACACTAGTCACCAGCACACACTGACAGATATCACACACACCTCAAAATCACACTAGTCACCAGCACACACTGACAGACATCACACACACCTCAAAATCACACTAGTCACCAGCACACACTGACAGATATCACACACACCTCAAAATCACACTAGTCACCAGCACACACTGACAGACATCACACACACCTCAACATCACACTAGTCACCAGCACACACTGACAGACATCACACACACCTCAAAATCACACTAGTCACCAGCACACACTGACAGATATCACACACACCTCAAAATCACACTAGTCACCAGCACACACTGACAGACATCACACACACCTCAAAATCACACTAGTCACCAGCACACACTGACAGACATCACACACACCTCAAAATCACACTAGTCACCAGCACACACTGACAGACATCACACACACCTCAACATCACACTAATCACCAGCACACACTGACAGACATCACACAATATATCTAAATTAGAACATACACCATATCCTTTTAGTCACTTAGTGGATTATACCAGTTCCTGTTTTTTTGCTTCCCGAACCATTCTGCTTTGCCTGATGATCTATATAGCCATGTGAATAAAATATATATAAGGATCTTAACCCGCTCACTGGCAACTTTATTATGGATTTTTTTTTATGAATGATTTTCATATTACATATAATTATAGGAAGAGTGACAAAGAAAAGTGTGCTATCTTTGTCATATTACTATCCGTTAGGTTGTTACTGTTCAATCGATATTTTCTTGGAATTACAACAGACGTGACACATGCACTAACAAAGTACACAACATACAGGAAATGACTATGACATCACATCACAACTAAACCACACTGATGAATATCATTATCGTGGAATGTCACGATACCACACTTCTCCTCACTAGATACCAAACATACACCTCATCAAGAGGTTGTTCACTAGTATCGATCAGGTAGACGTTGATCTCGAACAGGATAGGAATAATAATTGGATCAGACAAGCATTCGGGCGGAGTGTCCACGGTGATGCAATCTAATACATCTGAAACGATTTCTTGTGGTAGAGTCTCTCTCTCTCAGGTGACTCTGGTACAATGATCAATCCTGACTCCTTTTGACTAGGGTATATACTCTCAATCAGGAACTACATCGAACTAGATGGTGGATGTTCCTTCCATTCTGAATCCGTCACTTCTCTTAGGTGATCGACATGTCATTTCCAGAATTGATGTTCCCTAGTTCGATGAAATAAGACACAGGCACAAGGTGCTATATACAATCCCTCCAGCAACCCAATTTGGTCCTGGTCTTTGGTTTCTCATCATTCCTGACTGTCCTAAAAAGCATTCACAGTCATGTGCTAGACAATCATGAGCTATCTTTTGCTCTGTCTGTTTGCTGACTACATAAGGCATTAATATCAGGCTTCAACAGATCCAGTCTGGTTATGAGACTTCTCTGGCCGTAGCATGTGAAGTACTCCTGTAAATAAGCAGGAAATCACATAATCTCTGAGTAAGACTTCTTCCATCTGACACACTTGCCTAGGGCATGCTTCACTGACTGAAGGAACCATTCTGCCAATCCGTTTGTGGCAGGGTGATAGGATAGATGGATATGACAAATTCCATTCCTCTTCATAAAGATAGAGAACTCATCTGATGTGAACTGCGGGCCATTATCACTAAGCAATTGTTGTGGTAATCATATGCTGAAAAGATCCGTCTCAACCCATCCATGGCTTACTGGTAGAGGTGGTTGACATTTGATAGACCTCTGGCCATTTCGAATGAGCATCTGCCAACACAAACAGCATAGTTCCCTGGAATGGTCCCACAAAATCAACATGAACTCGTTCCTAGGGCTTTGCCATGGTCTCAGGGGTGCAACAGCATGCTTCACTGATTTACATGCTACACAACTTCTGGCTAACTCCTCAATATCTCTCTCTGTCTAGCCCAGGCAACCACATGTAGCTTCTGACAATTGACTTCATCCTTGACATGCCAGGGTGTCCCTTGTAAAGCTCTTGTAGAAGTTTGGACTAATACTTCTCCGGTATGATTGCTCATAATTCCCAAAACGAATAAACCGACTTCTCATCCCTACATTTCTTGTAAGCTTTCCAACTATGACCCACCTGCTGTGGCCGTCCCTCCTTCATGCAAAGAAAAACTTTACTCAACACCTCAACAAGTTCTGTGGAGGTGACAGGTAAACCCTCTAGCTGAAATAGATTGAAAATTCCTGGTTCAGAATAGAAACCTTCCAATGCCCTTCATCCAATGGTAACTGCCATCAGCATTGGCATGCTTTTGCATTGGTTGAAAGTTGATTTCGTAGTGATATGCTGATAGTTGTATAGCCCATCTCTGTAATTGTGCTGCACCCATCATGGGTATGCCTCTCTTCAACCCAAAAATGGCTGTTTGTCAGTTTCCAGATAAACTTGTGACCATACAAATATGCATGAAATTTCTTTACCCATAGATGAGCAACAATGCCTCCTACTCTACTTGAGAATAGTTTTATTCAGCACTCGACAACGTTCTGGAAGCAAAAGCAATTGGGTGTTCCCATCCATCAGGGGTAATCACAGCTCCCACCCCGTACACTGAAGCGTCTCACAATGGGTAAGGTTGTCAAAATGTACCAAAACTGATGGGGACACCAGCCTTCTGAAAAACTGTTTCCACATTTCGGAGTCCACTTCCACTGGGTTTTTTTTTCCCGCAAGAAGTAATTTAGAGGATGCAAGAGAGCAAACAAATTTGACATAAATAATCCGTAATATAATTTAGCAACCCTAAAAATGACCTCAATTCAGTAACATTCTTAGTGAGGCTTGCTTAATAGCTTGAAGCTTCTTCCCCAAAGGATGACGATCTTGCTCATTAATTCTATGACCCCAAAAATCAACACTAGGACTTAAAACGTGTACTTCTCTTACCTGGGTCTCACACCGTAGTACTTGAGCCCCTGTAACACTATGTCTAAGTTCTTCAAATTCTCTTTATAAATTTTGCCTCGGATAAGCAACACTTAACTCCACCAATCCCCTGAAGGATGCTGGAGCCGATGCAACACCAAAGGGTAACCTGGTATACTGGTAAAGACCACAATGAGTGTAAATTTGCGTGACTCATCTCAAGCAACAATTTCTGATACGAATAAATCCAAAACTGAAAAATACTTCCCTCCAGCAAGAGTAGCAAATATTTCGTCAGAACAAGGCAGATTAGAGGTGTTATGAACTTAAGTGTGTGTCAAGTGGGTGTGAGAGATTAAGATGGTGACCTTTTGACCTCGGACATGACTGTGTATCTTAGTGTGTCCCTTTTAATCTTAAGTAATCTCTTTGTGAAAATATACTTGGGAGATTAGGAATAGCAGGACTGGTCTAGGAATGAAGGATAGAGTGCATAAGCAGTGAAAATACTTGGTGTGGGAAAGCGGTTCATTACATTTGGTGGCAGCTACTAGAACTTGCCTCCGCAGTCAACTCACTTGACAGTTGTTGGCAAGAGGCCCTAGCCATTGGAGTTAGCTAGAGAGCCAAGAGGAAACAGCATCACTGTTGGTGTAGGAGAATAGCTTTTGGAAACCAAGGTTTGCCAAAAAATTATATATATACATATATATATACAACCACAGATGACAGCCTGAGTCACCCGCTCTCAGGACAAGGCCCCTCCCATGAAGGGAGGAACAGGAGGAGAGGGAGACAGGTCATCAGCAGCAGATTGGGAACATTGAGGACACACCTCGCAGTGTGGATACCAGTGAAACCACGAGTTCCCATGATCTGATATCTCTACCAGATGGAGCTATCCAAGAAAGAGAGGAGGCCTACCATAGGAGAAGGAATGTCAGAGATAACTCCCGAGAGCCTAGTCACAGGAGGAGAGAAGAGCAAAATGGCTCCCGAGAGCCTAGTCACAGGAGGAGATAAGAACGAAGTAGCTCCCGAGAGCCTAGTCACAGGGGAGAGAAGAGCGAAATGGCTCCTGAGAGCCTAGTCACAGGAGGAGATAAGAATGAGGCTCCCGAGAGTCGAGTCACAGGAGGAGAGAAAAGAGAGACTACTGGGATGATCAATACAGAGGGAGAAAGGACTCCCGGAGCCGAGACAGGGGATGGTCCCCACATCCTCAAGAGAACATGACCTGCATGATGATGCCCCTCATGAGAGACGTGGAGGAGCAGAGAATCTCGGAGAACAGCAGGAGAGATGTAGCAGCGGAAACCCGGAGAGTGGCAGATGACGCCAGGAGAGAGAGGGATAATGCTAGGTGGGAGAGACTACTGGGTGGTGAGACTGCGATCTATCAGGAACTTCATCAGGAGGAACGCCTAGGAGCATGATCCAGAAACACCCGAAGTTCCAGCAGATGAGGGAGGATGAGGACGATGTCGCCGCCTTCCTCCGTCAGTTCCAGGACTTGGTTTGAGATACAAAGAGAAGTGTGGCCAATGCACCTGTTAGCATCATTGAACGAAACTGCTAGGGAAATATATGATAACATGGACGCTGGAGACAAGAAGGGCTTTGAGGCAATAAAAGAGGAGCTGCTGCAAGGCTTCCATGTAACACAGAACTCGTATAGATAACTCGGATGTTGGAGTTGAGGAAGCTATCGAATATCAGCTGGACCCAGTTTGGGGGAAAGGTACAATGCCTGAGTTCTAGGTGGGCCCAGAAGTGCTGGAGCCAACAGGAGCTGCAGGACCTGTATGACACAGACTTTGTCCTGGAATGGATGCCAAGTTGGCTGTCCACTTGGGTGAGGGACAAGGACCCAGCCATGTTTAAGGAGGTCCTTAAGACCAGCACCCGTAAAACCAGAGAAGATCACTGTCAGATGGTTCCAGATGCGGCCAACCTCGCCATGACAGTGTTCAGGAGAAGAAGAACATCCTCCTCTGACAGAAACAAGGATAGACCCCATTATGACCACCACAGGTCATCATTCTGGAGGGAAGAGCAGAGCAGATGACCATAGGAAGCGCCCGAAGGTGGTAAGGGAGCCGAATCTAACCCAGAGAAGAGAGACTCCACAACAAACACAGATGCGACCGAGAAAAGGGCCTGAGGTTAGACAATAACCAACAGTAACTAACACGCACACGCATATGTATAGGTAGCTATTGACCCGTTACCTAGCGTAGACCCCTTACCTAATGTAAGACCTTTACCAGGCATTGTCAGTCAATGACAGCGTTGTTAATCACCACATGATGTTTTGTGCGAGTTTGATGCAAATAGGCGGATGCCTTATTCTTTATGCTGTCATTGACTGACAATCTCGCTAAGGACCAGGGGACCCTGAGGCACCGAACCAATCGCCCGAATCCAAGGAGAAAGCAAGACTATCCAACAAACTCCAATTGAAGAGCACCACCACGAGATCATGCCAGTGATCAGGTGCCCTGTGGATGGCTGCGAGTACAGCACCCCCGACCAAGAGGCAGTGATCGGGGCAGCCCTCCTCAACGCACATGCCACAACCCACCAGGCACAGAGATCTATCCAAGCTGCCAGTTGAGAAGGTGAAAAGACCTGACATTTCATCAGCGGGCACCACTGAGGACTGGATGTACTTCCAGTCCCGGTGGGGAGACTACGTGAGAGCTACCAAGCTGATAGCCGGTCCAGACAGAGTCGTCCAACTGCTAGAGTGCTGCGATGAACAGCTGAGAAGAGACCTGACGAGGAACGCAGGCGGCACCCTAGCAGGAGGAACCGAGGAGGAGACCCTAGCGGCCATCAAGAGATTGGCGGTGCATGAGGAGAATGTCATGGTTGCACGAGTGGCGCTGCACCACATGAAGCAAGACCGAGACGAATCGATCCGTGGATTGGCGGTGCGTGAGGAGAATGTCATGGTTGCACGAGTGGCGCTGCACCACATGAAGCAAGACCGAGACGAATCGATCCGTGCGTTCGCTGCCAGACTCCGCGGACAGGCCGGGGTCTGCAAGTACACCAAGGTATGTCCCGGGTGCAAAATTAATGTATCATACACGGAGACCATACTAACAGACGTATTGTGACGGGGGATTGCCGACCCCGAGATTCAGATGGATCTCTTAGGCGACCCCAATCAGGCCATGACCCTAGAGCAAGCACTCAAGTACATTGAGGCCAAGGAAGCTGGGAAACGATCCGCCTCCCAGCTATCCCCCCCCCAATCCACGGGTGCTATGGGTAGTTCGTACCGCCGCCAGAGGAGACCCCAAATCCCCCATTCCCAAACCCAACCCAACAACGAACTTGTTCGTACTGTGGGACCAAGGGGTACGGGAAGAGCGCACCTACTGCCCTGCCTTTAGTACCAGGTGTGACTCATGTGACCGTGACCACCACTTTGGGAAGATGTGCAGGAGCAGGGGCGACAACAGGGCGGTAAGGGGTCAGCAAGAGAGCGTACTCTTTGACACCCTAAGCACAATGACCTCACGTCAACATTCCAACTCGATTGACCACCATACTTATAGTCAATCAACGCTATCATGGAAGAGAATGCAATCTAAGTCCCAGCCGTTCTTAACCATTTCACTCCAGACCCAAGCTGAGGACTACAAACACCTAGGGCACACGCTCAGGGCTCCCCAGAGGAGAATCACAGTCCAGGCCATGGCTGACACCGGCTGCCAAAGCTGCCTAGCTGGCACCACCACTATGAAGCGCCTCAGACTCAAGACCACTGACCTGCTACCTGTCTCCCTTAAGATACACGCTGCCAACAACAGTGACATCAAGATATTGGGGGCCATACTGGTCAAGATCGCAGAACCACAAGGCCGACGATCCTCACGACAGATGGTCTACATCACTGGTCATGTCTCCAACCTGTTTCTCAGCAGGGAAACGTGCACCGACCTCGGGATCATCCCTACTGGATTCCCAACCACCCACTGTTCCTTAACAGCAAATCATCCCACGGCAGTTGCACCAGACACGCCACAACCCGACACACCGAGGCCATGCCCCTGTCCACGATGCTCACAGCCGCCACCAATCCTCTCCGAGCTCCCATACCCAGCCACGGAGGAGAACCGAGACAAACTCGAGAAATTCCTCCTTGATCGGTACAAGGCCAGCACCTTCAATACGTGCGACCACCAGCCTCTGCCCCTCATGGATGGACCACCCCTCCGCCTGATGATTGACCCCAACGCTGTCCCCACTGCTCACCACTCTCCTATACCTGTCCCCCTCCATTGGCAGGACGAGGTGAAGCTAGGCCTAGACCGTGATGTGAGACTAGGGGTCCTGGAACAGGTCCCAGTTGGAGACCCAGTGACATGGTGCCATCGCATGGTCACATGTGCTAAGAAAAATGGGTCACTACGTCGTACGATCGACTTTCAGCCTCTCAACGCACATGCGACCCGCGAGACCCACCACACCCAATCACCTTTCCATCAGGCTTGTTCCATCCCTCCCAACACCCGCAAAACCGTCTTCGATGCATGGAATGGATACCATTCCGTCGCCCTCCACCCTGCAGACAAACATCTCACAACTTTCATAACGCCATGGGGCCGTTACCGCTACAAGACAGCACCCCAAGGCTACATCGCTTCTGGGGACGGCTATACCCGGCGTTATGATGAGATTGTGGCACTGATCGAGAGAAAGACGAAGTGCATTGAAGACACGCTCCTGTGGTCATCTACCATCGAGGAGAGCTTCCACCAAGCCCAGGAGTGGCTCGACATCTGCGGACGACACGGGATCACCCTGAACCCAGAGAAGTTCCGGTTCGCTCGACAAATAGTGGAGTTCGCGGGATTCGAAATAACCAACACCTGTGTCAGGCCATGCCAGAAGTACACACGGGCAATCTCCGACTTTCCCACCCCACGAAGCCTCACCGACATCAGATCCTGGTTCGGGCTCATTAACCAAGTCGCCTATGCTTTCAGCATGTCAGATATCATGCTCCCCTTCAGAGGCCTCCTGAAACCCAGCACCACCTTCGAATGGACTGACGCCCTCCAACAAGCCTTCGACCGTTCAAAACTTGCCATCATTGCCGAGATTGAACACGGCGTCACCATCTTCGATAAGGAGAAGCCCACATGCCTCGCGACAGACTGGTCGAAACACGGGATAGGGTACTGGCTGTTTCAAAAACACTGCCAGTGCCCATCCTCAGACCTGTTCTGTTGCAGGGATGGATGGAAGATCACGCTAGTAGGGAGCAGATTTACTCATGAGGCCGAATCAAGATACGCACCCATCGAAGGGGAAGCACTGGCTGTGGTTGATGCCCTGGACAAAGCCCACCACTTTGTCTTGGGTTGCAAAAACCTAACCATAGCTGTGGACCACCGCCCCCTCCTGAAGATCTTTGGAGACCGCTCGCTGGACATCAGCAACACGAGGCTGAGGAATCTGAAAGAGAAGACCCTCCGTTACAGGTTTAAGATGTCACATATCCCTGGCGTCAAGAATAGGGCTTCAGATACACTCTCTCGCCACCCTTCTGGCTCCACCACACCAGCCAAGATGCATCTCCAAGATGATGTCAGCTCTGTCTCTGTCCAGCGTCACCCCAAAATCGACATCCCCAGCCAACTGATGTCCGGGTTATCCACAGTCTCGCACGACGAAGACCCTATGGAAACCCTCCTCCACGAGTCCCTGATCTCCACACTCTCGGCCACATCCATCACCACCTGGGAAGAGGTCCAGACCGCCACCTCCTCAGACGAGACCATGTCCAAACTCCTCGACACAATCGAGGAAGGATGGCCCGACACTCGACTTCTGACACCCCCTACCATCAGGGAATACTTCAACGTACGCCAGCATCTCTACGCTACTGACGGCATCGCTATCTACAAAGATCGCATCGTCATCCCCCCATCCCTCAGGAAAGCGTGTCTCACCGCTCTCCACGCAGCTCACCAGGGCACCTCTGCCATGACCGCACGAGCTGAGACCTCGATCTTCTGGCCTGGCATCACTGCCGACATCCACCAGCTACGATCTTCATGCACTACCTGCAACCGGATGGCACCCTCACAGGCAGCTCTGCCATCCACACCTCCCACGCCGTCGGAATACCCTTTCCAATGTATCTGCGCCGACTATTTTCGTTACAAAGGCCATGCCTACTTAGTCATCGTGGACAGATACACAAACTGGCCCATCCTCGCCAGGGCAAGAGGAGGATCCAAAGGCCTCGTCGCCATACTACGACACACCTTCGCCACCTATGGCATTCCGGATGAGCTTGCCTCGGACGGGGGCCCCGAATTCACAGCTCACGAGACCACACAACTGCTCCGTGACTGGCGGGTCCACCATCGCCTCACCTCAGTGGCTTTTCCCCACGGCAACTGCCGGGCCGAAATAGCAGTTAAGACTGTCAAGAGAATCATAGCCGGCAACGTTGGCTCTGATGGTGACATCGATGTGGACGCAGTACAACGTGCCATACTCCTATACCGCAACTCACCTGATCCTGCCACCAAGCAGTCACCTGCCACATGCCTCTTCGGCCGCCCAACTCGGGATCTCATCCCCCTCGTCCCAGGAAAATACCACCCTCACCCTACATGGCAGGATAACCTCTCACAGAGAGAGACAGCCCTACGCCAGAGACACAGCCTGGCCAAAGAGCGTTGGACGGAGCACACAAGACAGCTTTCCCCGCTTAAAGTTGGAGACCGGGTGCGCCTACAAAACCAGACAGGGATCTTTCCCAACAAATGGGACCGCACCGGCTGCGTTGTTGAAGTTAAACAATTTCACCAATACGGAATCAGAGTCGACGGATCAAGCCGCCTGACCCTCCGCAACAGGCGTTACCTCAGGCGATTCACCCCGGCCAAAACCCAACCGTCACAACGTTCTATCCTGGAGGACATCGCAGCCTCTAAACCACCCCACCCACCACCCAATATCGCCATCCACCTGCCCCCCGCTCCACAGAGCACCACCACCACACCGGCTCCTGTGATTTCCCCCCCGATCCCAGAGATACTTCCATTTCCAGACGCCCCCTCCCCTGCTACTCCGGCCCGGCCCCCTCTCTCTCCTCTACCATCCACCCCCCCTACAGCTCCTCTGCCAGCTACGCCCCAGGCCTCCGATAACCAAGGCCTCCTCCAACCAAGGACCCTTATCACCGCCCAACCCAAGCCACCGTTGAGAAGATCCGACAGACAGCGAAAGCCACCCAATCGGCTTGGGTATATCAGCTTTTCTGAAGAGAGAACACTACCAGCCTTTACCCCTACTGGCCAAAGACTAGGGGGAAGTAGACAATAACCAACAGTAACTAACACGCACACGCATATGTATAGGTAGCTATTGACCCGTTACCTAGCGTAGACCCCTTACCTAATTGTAGTCCTTTACCAGGCATTGTCAGTCATTGTTAATCACCACATGATGTTTTGTGCGAGTTTGATGCAAATAGGCGGATGCCTTATTCTTTAGAGGTGTATCAACTGCCAGAACTATGGGCACATTGCTGTAAACTTCCCAAAGAAGGTAAATGCGGTGACCGCCTCACTGTTGGTGAAGAGTAGAGACTGTTTCACACTGTCAAGAAAGGTGAATGGCAGACACTCGGACAGTTTGAAAGTGGACACAAGAGCGGACGTGTCGCTGATCAGGAGTGACCTGGTAGACACACCCTCATGGAAAATTCCCCAAGATCTGCCTACAATTGTTTACTGGAGAGGTGCACCCCTACAGAGAGGCAGAAGTGCTATTCAAGTTGGATGGAGAGGACCCAGTGAAGCTGACTGCAATTGTGGTGGATGGTCTCTCTCATGACATGTTACTGGGGAGAAATATCCCTTGGTTCCGACACCTGGTGAGTAGATGTTGTGCTATCTCATCTGTAGGAGCTGTGCAGACATGTGCCCAGAATAGGAGGGAGGAGGCAGAGCTTAGGGCTGATCTACAGGTGGATGAGGAGAGCAATGCAGTGACGACCAAGATGGATGTGGAGGATGGAAGCGACTCCCCATCGACTACTTCTCAGCAGGAGGGCCAGGAAACATCGGTTTTGATGTCGGACCTACCTGACTTCAGTGATGATCTCTTCAATACTGACACCAGCAAGAGACTGACCAAAGCTCAGAGATGTGAGGGAAGATGAGCTGGAGCTATCTCAGAGCTGAAACCGATGGACAGAAGAGCCGGAAAGATCAAGTGTAAGTAGAAGAGGATTCGATCCTAGGAGCAGTTCGTCAGCAAGCAGATGCAGAAGACAGTGACTTCCACAGGGAGGAGGGACTGCTCTACCACCACATCCAGAGAAGTGAGGGAGAAAAACCATACAACAACTGGTAGTACCTACCATGTACAGGGCAACTATGTTGAGAACTGCCCATGCACTACCAATAGCCAGGCACCTTGGAGTGAAGAAGACCCTGGCCCAAGTGACTAGTAAATTCTACTGGCCGGCAGTCTACAGAGCGGTGAAGGAGTACTGCAAGCAACGTCCAGAGTGCCAAAGAGAAAATAGAGAAACATACAAGGCGCCCCTAATGCCACTACCAGTAATAACCAAACCTTTCAAGAGAGTCAGAATGGTCCTGGTAGGCCCCCTGCCCAGAACTAAGGCAGGGAACAGATACATCGTCACGATGGTTGACTATGGAATGAGGTTCCCGGAGGCTATACCGCTGAGAAGAACTGACAACAGGACCATCGCCTGCTTCCGAAACTGGTATTTTCCCATCGACATGATGAACGCTGTCTTGGCTCTAGAGGTTCTCCTCCAATGGCACCTGCCAGTAGCCCTTCATCATGTCCAAGGTTGATATGAACTGCACTTCCCAGATTACTGCTGCCTCAATAAGGTCACCCGACCTGACCCCTACCCCATGCCCTAAATAGAGGGCGCTGGGATTGCTACATTATCTAGATGGCCGTGGCAAACTCTTGGATATCGGCCAGGATGGTATTGACCATCCTCTAAAAAAAACAGGTGCCCCCACCAACCCAAAAGGCATTGTCTTAAACTGGTATTTTCCCATCGACATGATGAACGCTGTCTTGGCTCTAGAGGTTCTCTAGCAATCTTTAGCCATGCATGGGAGGACCACCCGTCCCATCTGAAGCAAGTGCTTAGCCGGCAGAAAGGAGCTGGTCTGACAATCAAAAGGAAGAAATGCCAACTGGGTCGACCATGTGGGAACATTTGGGCCATGAGATGGGCTGAAACCCTTAGCTGGATCAAGGCGTTGAAAGACTTCAAGGTCCCAATAAGGAAGAAGCACATGCGATCTTTCCTGGGGATGGCGGGCTACTATCACCGGTTCATCCATCATTTCACCGACAGAGCACTGCCTCTCACCAATGCGACAAAGAATGAGGCCCCAGACCGAGTGAACTGGACTGACCAGATGGTCTCCGACATTGTAGCCCTACAACTTTGTGGCAGTACACAGAGCAGGAACCATGAACTCGAACGCTGATGGACTCAGCCGTCAAGCATGGCAGGAGGAGGTGGATGATGCCCTGCCCAACAGAAGGAGGGAGGGATGTCATGAAGTGCTCCCCTAATCGATGGAAGCACCCCTACCTGATTGTAGGACTGCTAGAGAACAGAGGTGTTATGAACTTAAGGATGTGTTAAGTGAGTGTGAGAGATCTAGAGGGTGACCTTTTGGCCTCGGACATGATGTGTAGATCTTAGTGTGTGTCTTTTTGTATCCCTATTAATCTTAAGTAATCTCTTTGTGAAAAGATACTTGGGAGGTCAGGATTAATTTATTGGGTTTCCCCCATCCTATACCAGGTCTATATGCATTCCATTTTGTAGATCTTGATTAGATTACTAATGGAAATCGTCATTGAGGTTTTCAGCCTTTGGTCTAGCTAATTGCATTTTACAATTGTTGAAAAATTTCCAGCTGTGAGAGGAATAACTGATCTAGTGGTTTTTGCAGAGGTAAACAAGGCTCACATGACAGGCAGCAGCCAGGTGGTCAAAAGAATTTGGTAAAGGTCAGTTCTTTGATAAACAGTGGTGTGTGAATACTGAGTCTAGGTATACTATTTATTTGGATACTGATTATGGCTGACCCATTTCCAAGAAAATGGGCCATTGAAGAAAAGGAAAAGTTAGGAAATCTGTCCATGAAGTACAAGGAGGAGTTTGAAGAGCAAGTCTCCAGGCTATAATTTTTTCGATATTGCAGACTTCCCTTGAATACACATACATCTGTAGTAAAAACATCTCTTGATTCAACCTTGGCTTCAGACAAGCCATTCTGTATAGGGTGGAAATGAATAACAGATAACTTGTTTATGAATATTTATATGAGATAATACAAAAAAATAATCATACTAAATATAAAAACATGTAGGGTTGCAATTTTTTTTTTAACATTAGTCCCCTTATTCATATAGTTTATAGAACCCCCTCCCCTCAAGTTCAAATGTTCAATGACATGGCTCATCCCCAACCCTGATGGCAAAGATCCCATTACTGAGGCTGCATTCCCACGCTGCACAGCCACAGAAATCCGTTGAAGAAGATGTTGATGGGAGTTCTCTTCATAAGTCACTGACCTCAGGTGGCGGCCCAACTCCCTGAAGAATGAGGCCCAAAGGATCCACAAGTCTCTACCGCCACAGGTACAAACTTGTATGCCGAGTCCAGGTGGGCGTACTTTTCACCCTTCAAAATCTCCGCCTGGACTGCCACTGCACCAGCCTCAGTATAACTGCAGCCAAAAAGTTGGATGGGGCAAAGGTGTCACTGTAGGTTGCATCCCATTAACTGCAGGTTGCCATTGAACTTTTAAATTGTGCTGTGTGCCTCCAGAACCACAAGGGACTTCACAAATAATGATAAACTCCAGCAACAATCTTGTGATGACGATCTAATAATAGCTTGATATCATTTTTCATGGTTTTCACTGTCTTTCTGAGCTTTTTCTATGATTTTTACATGATGCCAAAGGAGAAGTAAACATCCTATACTCTTATTCAATTTTTAGGAATTTTCCACCCTATACTCTTATTCCTCCCTGTACCACTATTAGGAAGACAAGAATAGGAGTGAAGGATGGAGTGTGCAAGTATTGCTTGGTGTGGGAAAGTGGTCCATTACAAGTCAGATGAATGAGAATCATTGAGAAGCACAGAATCTATTGTCGGGGAATAAACATGTCATTTACTTGCTCAGCTACTACAAAATTCCAGGAAAAAGTTATAAACAACTTGAGTATATTGTTATGCTGGCTTTATGCTAGCTTTATAAATAGCTATCAGATTTTAATTTCATCTATTCATCATTACTTACCTTGGGGCAAGTCATACTGATCATCGCTGCCGCCATCAGAATCTTCACTAGATACCTGTAGGGACAAGACCAGCTACACCATATCATCGAAACAGCTCATTTCGTGGCTGGTATGACATTACAATAAATATCAGAGCTGCCAAGGTAAGCATGAATGTGTTCTCCCTCATATCCACTGCTGTCACTCTCAGAGAGGCCAAATTTATCTTGAAAAAGTAGGCTGATATTCATCTCCCAGTTTTAGCAAATCGCTATCCTTTTCCAGATACTGGAAGTGAATTTTGACATCACATTTACCTTAGTTAGTGAAGTCGTTCATTCCTTATACTTAGCACAGTGATCGAGTATTGCACTGGGCATGCTCAGGTATTTTTTTAGATCCTCTATCCGTTTTTTTTAAATGGCAGCAGCCATTGATACTAGCGTCATATGACACTTATGCTGGTGAGGGGTTTGACCATGATCATTATTCCTGATGAAAGAAACATCAAGAAAAAGATTATCAAGAGAGAAATTCATTAACCCTCTCACTGGCAACTTTACTTTTACCAATATAGGAAGATTGATGAAGAAAAGTACCTAGCAACCATATATCAGAAAATAGCTGAAGGGTTAATGGTTGCTTAGCAACAAACCACATAGCCATGAATAATATCATAAGAAACTGGAAGTAAGAAGTAAGAATGTTTTTGTCTAATTTTAACAGGTCAAATTTGGCAGTAGTTTACCAGTGTGCATTGAATATCATTGTGATTGAATTTGGTTGCTTGGCAATGAACCACAAATTATTATAAGTACCTGAATGCGGCTATGGGCACTATATAACTTAGGATCTATATAGACATTTTGGCCTGTAACTATTGGCTGACAGTGGCCTGTGGTTTAACTAGATGAGTTGGAAGAAGATGAATTGTAGTTTCTTAGCATATATATGAATAACTCTCTCAGTCTGACCTCACATTTCAGTAGGCAATGAAACTGGCACAGTCTATGGAATCAGCCGATAAGAAAACCCTAGAGAACTCCAACAAGGGGAGTCAGGATTGCCAACAAGAAGTGATTACACCTCCATCATATTCAAGGTGAATAAGCTATTGTTGTGGGGGCCAGCACCAACGCTGCAGAGTGAACGTGGAAGAATGCATTATGTCATTTTTGTGATATTTAGCCCAGGTCTCACTCTGTCCTTCTGTTTATTATTTCTCTATGTAAGTTAGTATTGTACAGGTCTGAGTTATGCTTTAGCATGTAGACAAGCATGTAGACATGTAGAGTACATCTTGTTTTTGTCTAGGCAGTGCTTTTGTGTGTATAGCTATGTTTGTTTGTGTTGTGTGTAATTTGTTTTATCGGGCTCCTCGTGGTGTTCGATGGGCAACTGTTGGTGACCGACGTTGACTGGAGCAAGAAATCAAATGCGTGTACTGAAGAGCACAAGCTTAAAAAAAAAAAAAATCTTCAGACTTCAGGGCGTGAAAGTTCATTTTGAAATGTGAGTATGAAAGTTCATTTGGAAATGTCAGTAGACACATGGAACTTCCTGAAGTAATCTTGGCTACCAACCACACCATACAATGTGAACACACGATGCGTGTTTCATGCCTCTGGTGTTTGGCCAAACACCGGCCAGTGCCCAAGTGAGGGGTTGAGCCGGTCCATCTGGGCATGGGAAGAGCTGTGTGGATGTCCTGTATGCTGGCGGGAAGAGAAAGAGAATATCAGGACCTCAACAAGTTCAATCCTGAAGGCCAAAATATCTCTCTTCTTCCTTCCAATACTAGAATGTTCTGACAGCCTGACAAAGGTTTCCAGAACATTGCTATTCAGAGCACAACATTTGAGCACAGAAAAAATCTTTTTATACCACTTCTTGATCGATGTCCAGCACTGTAGTTAGGGACTGCAGCTGATATGTCTATTCCTCTCATGTACTCCTGGTAGTCGCAGAAGATCTTCTCATGTGTTGTCCTTCTTCCACCATTTCACAGTGTGTGGCTGCAGCAGAGATTCAACAGTGCGAATGGTTGACACAAAATAGGCAGTCCATTTGTTGCACACAACAGTGGACTTGGTAAAGTGTCGGCTGTTGGACATGGCAGTCCCACATGCATTTATTCCTAGTGTTAAAACAATGCAGGACTGGCATAAAAGTTGTCTGTGTAGGGTGGAGACCGTGGAGCCCACTAGTCTCAAAGCCTTCCATCAAATCCGAGACCACCATGGAACACAGACCTATGCCACTGGCACTACCCACACCCAGCATAAAGTTGCAACTGCTTGATGTATCCATTTACAGCACCAACAACTTTGACCCTACACTTCACTGGTTTCATCTTTGATGACCTTCTCATTTACTGCATCATGGCCTCATCGATTGAACATTGTTAGTCGCATATCTTACTCTGATTCCAACTTGGCTATATAGAACTAAGTTTGGAATTTCTTCTTGAATTTGTGGCTGTGCAGTAAGTGACCAACATCTATCAGCCAAGTGAAGGAAATAAAACAGCTGCTCAAACTTAACCTTGGTTTCACCATCCCAATTCCAACTTCCACCTGAAGAGGCCAAGTTTAGGAACTTGGCATCTAAGCAAGTAACAAGAGCTTCATACATTTCCAGCTTTAGCAAGTAGCTATGCCTCTCCACCCATCATGTCCTGGGAGTTTGCTTGCCATGGAGTAAGGTAAGAGCTCACTCACTGTTAATTAAAAAAAGCTTTTGTCATTTTGGGATTTCTGGAGAAGGAGACGGGATTAACAAATCATGTTTTCACTTCCTCAAGATGCTGCAGAGATTCAGACAGTGAGAATAGCAGGGTGTGTACAAAGCTAGTAGGCTAATAATCTCGCCTGGGCACCTGCTATATAACTCTGATGACATTACTAAAGCTCCATCATAAGCTTGACCTCAAATTTTAGATGGATCCAAGGATACTGATGGATCAGAAATTGCTTTCAAAATCTTCCTAGAGATAGAGAGAGAATTGGCTCTTTCCAGATGGATGAAGCTTATAAAGCACTCCTTAATGTTAGGATCTAGAAGATGTACTTGGAAAATCAGCAAGTAGAATGCTGAACCAAGACCATGGCTATTGAGCTCATTCCTGTTTTTGTATGATAATAGACATTGGCCTGTCTGCATTTAGTTCAAAAAGTAATACATTTTCAAGCTGCATGCAGTCTCTTGATCGCTTTCTATATACAGCCCCTGATTGCTGTTGAAATGATCCTTTTTCATGCACGCTATTAATGGCATGATATATGCACATATTCTGCTGCCTAGCACACATCTAGGACATGGTGAATGTACCGTTAAATCAATGATAATGAGCAAATCCACAGAACAAGGGTGTTGGTTAGTTTTGAACAGTGAACTCGGTGTTCTTTACATTCCAAGATGCTGCACTAGTATATAGGCCTTCATCAAGAATAGCGTAGTTAAATATGGCACTATCAATGCATTAATTATTGATTGGGAGGAGGGGGAGGGGACTCACTAGACCTGCCCATCTTTCCATGCACGGTATATCCTGCATTATCCCTACATGGACATATATGGATTTAGCAAGGTCACCCAAGAATTACCAATGGATTTTAACTTTCATGGTTCATCTCAATGGAAGCTCTTGGTTCTTGTATTCTCTTGAAGTATATTTCAAGTATTAATGTTTGGGGGAAAAGTGATTATTTACAAATCAGAAGAGAGCAGTCATATGAGTCTGTGGTGGTCAAAATTGTTAGGAATTTGTATGACAAATCATGATGTGAGCAACTCTAACACATGCACACAACATGGGTATATCAGAGATCCTATATAGTGATGCAGAGTAAACTGTTCGTGGACTTTAAAGTTGGAGTAGTTTCGAGTTGGCAAGAACATTTGAATTGTGTCTCGCATGTTGTAATGGACAATTTGCATAATGTATGGCTCATAACTGTGGTACATAAGACAAGCCATGCAATTAGAAAGGTTGAAAAACCATAAAAATACCATACAAGATGGTTGTTATGTAAGTATTTATACTAAGCACCTAATGCCTATGTCCCCAGCTCACAATTCTTCACTGCTGGCTTTACCTAATGTCTGTGTCACCTAGCTCACAATCCTTCACTTCTGGCTTGGCTTACTTAATGTATGTGTTACCAGCTCAAAACCCCTTCAATGCTGGCTTTACCTAATGTCTGTATCATCTAGCTCACAATCCTTCACTTCTGGCTGTACCTAATGTATGTGTCACCTAGCTCACAATCCTTCAATTCTGACTTTACCAAATGTCTGTGTCACCAAGCTCACAAGTGGCTTGACCTAATGTATGTGTCACCTAGCTCACAATCCTTCACTTCTGGCTTGACCTAAATGTATGTGTCACCTAGCTCACAATCCTTCACTTCTGGCTTGACCTAATGTATGTGTCACCTAGCTTACAATCCTTCACTTCTGGCTTGACCTAATGTCTGTGTTACCTAAGCTCACAATCCTTCTCTGCTAGCTTTACCTAATGTGTGCATTACCTAGCTCACAATCCCTTATTTTGCATGGCTGTAGCATAAGCTGCTAACCATCAGCACACGAACGGTCCCACATATACAACTCATTGCAGGTGCCATTGCAGGTGCAGTCCAGGGAGTTGATCATGCACTGGAAGTGAACTTATCAGCTCTACAATCCCAGGAAGTAATCTTGCTCAGCTATTGACTTACAAGGGTCAGACAGAGTCCACCCTTTACCGGCACCGCATACAAGTCCATATACTCAATTATCAGCACTGTAGGATGCTCACATTGCATTTGCTGATAAATTATTTTACACAGTGCCACCATGTTCATACCTGATGTAAACTTGATGAACTTGTCACCAGAACATATAAGCAAAACAAATATTTGGAGATGTAACAGCAATAAATGCAAGCGTGCTACACAATGGAAAACAAACAAAATCTCTCTCTTCCACCAGTGTCATAGATTAGGGAGTCAATACATTCTTCATGCACAACCAATGAGAGCATGCAAACATAACTCGTGCACATAGCTAAACATGCCCATTTTGTTTATCAATCTTCTCTTCTTGCAAACTCTTTTCTCCCTGGAAATATTCTGCTCCTCCTTTATCCATGTTCTGCACATCCGATCTTCCCAACTACCTGGATGAATCCACCGAGTTCAGTCTGCTCAGTAGCATTTAAATAAGTCTGTGGTCCTGGCCTCATGCCATGAGTGACCTAGCCAAGATGTCTCTTTGTCGTGCTCAATGACTGCATGCTGGACAGGTCAACCATCCTTAACTGCTTCCAGAGCAGCTTGCAAGACTCACCTGACTATGATAATGTGGTCAACAAAGGAGAAGCAAAATTCGATCCTGACCTTCTTCCTATCCCGTGGCATCCTAATGGAGACAAAAAGATATGTAACTAACTGGATAAAGTAGCTAGTTAGCCAGTTCCATGAAACAGGCAAGTAGTCAGCACAACTATGACAGCAACCTAACCAGAAACAAATGCTAAAGCAAACTTATCTTGCAGTGTGTGCCAATAATCAGAAACAAGAAATGGGTATATACAGCTTCTTTAGTTTCTTCTCAATGTCACGAAATCTTCTGGAAAATTACCATAAACTTTGATATTATGAGTGATATAAGTGTGCCAATAATTGGTGCACTGTGGTGCTGATAATTGGGCAATGCTGATAATTGGTGGCAGCTTATGCTACCATGGTCATTTGTTATTGCATACTTGATGATGTCACTTGATACATCTGAAACTAAATTACACAGAAAGAGTTGTTAAATGCAACCAAAGTGGAGCAACTCACATACACATAATTTGATTTTCTCACATGGGAAGATGGTGAGTACCTCAGTCAAGATGACATGAGAAAAGGAAAGCAACTGTTGATGGGTTTTGAAGGGGGGGGAAATCATATCTGGCAATGGTGGTGATAGTGTTAGTCAAAAGATCCAAGGTTAAACCCTCTCACCGGCATAAGTGTTATATGATGCGAAGAGTGCTGTCCTGTGCTAATTAATTCATAAATAATTTAACCATCCACAGAAAAAATCTGAAAAAATTCCTGAGTGTGTCCAGAGCATTACTCCATCATGGTATGGAGTATAACAAGTTTTTGACTTGAGTAACTAAGATAAATGTAATGTCAAACTTTATTTCTGGTTTTGGGAAAGAAATGGTGATCTGCTTTATATCACCGAGCCAAAGAATCTGTCAAACTGTTTGATCTTCTGAGAGCGACAGCAGTGGAGACAAGGGAGAAAGCTCCTATGCTTACCATAGGAGTTCTGAAGTGGATTGTAATGCTTAGCAGCCATAAGGTGAGCTTTTGTTGATGATGGTGTAGGTGGTCTTGTCTCTATACTATCTAGTGACGAGTTTGATGGCAACGATCAGCATAACTTGTTCCAAGGTAAGTAATGATGATGAAGAGCATGATAGCTATATATGTATAGCATAGCAGTATAATCAGATGGTTTATAAAAACTTTTTTCCTGGGTATTTCATGATTTTCAGTGATTATAGGTAGATATGAGCAATTAATACATGATAGGTTTATTTTCTGACACATTTCTCAGCGATTCTGATCCATCTGACTCCAATGACTCAGGGGCACAGACAATTTTTCATAGGCATGGTTGCAGTTGAGCCACAGCTCCGGCCCATCTATTGATGGCTCTGTTTTCAGTATGAAGAAAACAAATAGATCTGCTACTCATGCTACTCATACTAGCAGTAGCAATCCCTGAGCTTGTCCCTGCATGATACCAAGGTGGAGGATATGCTACTCATACTAGCAGTAGCAATCCCTGAGCTTGTCCCTGCATGTCCTGCATGAATTGATACCACTGTGGAGGAAGCAAATAGATATGCTACTCATACTGCCAGTAACAACCCCCGAGCTCATCCTGCATGATACCACTGTGGAGGAAGCAAATAGATATATACTCATACTAGCAGTAGCAATCCCTGAGCTTGTCCCTGGCATGATACCACTGGGGAGGAAATTAAGGCATTTGTGGGTGTACTGGGTATCATGGATATTCTCAATGAACTCTCAGTTGACATAAAGATGAAGACTAGAGCATCTAGTCGAAATGTTGAGTGAATAAAATTTGAAGTTGATTATTGAGAAGGCTTCTGCATCTGGAGCTCTACTGGAGCACACAACACCCCATCCTCAATGCAGCTGATGTTTCTCATTCCTCTTAAGGCACAAGCACTGAAAACTGTCATTTCAGACTCAAGCTGTTTTTGTCATCACAAAAAATGTACTTGATGAAGTAAGATGCTCACTGCAAAGCTTCAGAAACATGAACAAGACATTTACAATGTGTACATGATGGTACATGAGGTCATCAATGAAGTGAAGACCCTCAAGAGCACCTTTGATAAAACATTCCATTTCTGGTTTGAGGAGATTCTTCAGTTGCAACAGCGAGTGTGCCAAGGACGAGAAACCTGCACAGAGAAAGCACAGCAACACTCCAAATCAATCTCCTCAAGAACATTGCAGGCTAATGATTGCTATTCTTTTTGCTCAATTCCCTTATTAACGAAAGATTTGAAAGTGGGGCAAGACTTGATTACATTCTTTTGTGCCTTATACCATTAATGCTGCTTACTAAGAGTTCCAGTGGCAACTCTCCGAGCACTTAGATGAGGCTCTCTACTGGGAACAGGATCTTCCAAGTTCTAACTCATCAGGAAGCAAATTGAGAAGATGGCAAGCTGTGTGGCAACAAAAAAGAAAAGAAGATGCAGTCAATATTCCAAACAAACCTCCGTTTAAAACTTGATTCTTGTGATATGAACTCTTTTCCAAACATCCCTTCTCTAAGACCTGTCCACACTCCACACAAACATAACTGGTTCCTGTCTATAGTTCTTTGGAGCCGGTTGGGATCCGGACAAATCCTGTCCACATTACTAGTTCACTGGTAAGCCACAATAGTGGATTCACATGTTTCTTCACACTACTGTTGCTGTCCTTTCATGGATATCGTGTACATATCCGTCTTCATAGGACTCTGATTATTGAGAGGAGGAAAATGTAGAAGAACATGAAACAAACAATATGTCAGCATGTGTACATTCTTTGATTATTTGACAAAAATTCTCGTTTAGTCTTCATCAAACTGTTTCTGCTCATATGTCAATGAGATTACAAAATTGTTGGGGAAAGGAATGTTTGGGATGGCAGTGTGATGATGTGCTCTCAAATTGAGTAGCTGTCATGGGCAGGTGGAGAGAGGATGAATGTAAATAAGGTGAAGGTTGACTGCAGGAACCTGAACATGGTCTGTTTCATTTTCTCTTCATGTTTGCATTGTTCAGCCCATCTCAGACTCTTCTTTTCCAGCTCCACCTCAGGTTGCCTTGCTTCCACTGATATATATATCTCCACAAGGTGTTACAGACCCTTGTGTTCAATGTGCTGTTGCTGTTGTAGATCTTTCTTGACATTGTAGTGCTGACCCATTTTGAAGGTGTTGTGCTTGCTCCACCTAATAATAAAGATGGGAGTCTGTGTTTGATTGTCCAAATTAAACTTAGATTGATGTTGCAGATGCTCATCTTGTGCTTTAGTTACACACCTCTTCTGGGAGCAATGCTGTTTTTTTCTTCCAAACCCGCCAAACTTAACCATGTCCTTACAAAACTTGCATACGCCACAAGTGTACATCCTGATCACTTACAACCTTTCTTGTTTCTCCCCAAAGGAAAATACATGTAGCTATAAGTTAGCAATAGTTGCTTGAGGTTGTTTACCTGGTACACATGAAATAAGCCTTGATTTCTCTTTGGACACTACCTGTAATAGGCCCAACTATACAGTAGCAATTGCATGCACTCCAGGGCATCAGTTTAGTACAGGTATCACAAGCTACTCCAATTCCTTTGAAGTATGGTTTTGTTGGCCAGTTCTAGAATGCTGTTTTCCTTGTGCTCTTATTGTGTATGTATACAAAATAGTAATGAAAACCCATGAACCGCTAAGATTTAACTTGCAAAGCTAGATGAAGTGTTGGCAGCTTTAAGTATCTTCCAACAAGACTACGCTTTCTTGTACCTTCACTGACTTGTCTAGGCACTTCCTTTTTTCACGTCGTGGTCTGATATACTTTGGCCAACCAGGTCCTCTTGTTCCGGTGGAATAAAATGTGTCACAACTTGCTTTAATTAATTAAAGCACTTTTTTTTAGTGGACCGGCATTTTTCTCGGAAGGTCTACTTCTGCATAATCTCTTAGACTTTTTGTTGGATTCCTTGACTGATGATTGTGCCAAAAGTGGAAAAGAAGTTAACTCTTCTTAAGTATTTTTAGGATCAGCAGCTACCACAATATTGTGATAGATTTTCTCAGCACTTGATAGTATATCTACCAATACCTGGATGTCACTACAACCGTAGCAAATATCTCTGCACTTAGTCAGGATTTCATGTGTTTTCTTTTGCAATCACCGCAGCTTGTGAGCTGAAGTTACTGGAATAGGAGGTTGGTGGGCTTCATGGGGTACTTCTTTAGCTTGATCGCAGTCATTTTGAGAAAAGTCATTCACTCCATTTGTTGTTTCCAGTAGAGTCTGGTCCATTCAGAACTGAGGCTTCAAGTGGCAAATACATGCATCTGTTAGTGTTTCGGGAGATCATTCCAGGTCCATTCCGTAGAAAGTAGATTGAAAACAGCAAACATGTGCTTGCATGGAATATCACTTATAGAAAAGTAGCAATTACCACCAGGAATGTTGACCAAGTACTCTTTTGAATGAGTACCTTGTTTTGCAGTGCCAGTCAATTTTCCCTCACCTTGTGCAGCTATATCAGAATGTAGATGCTCTTTGGCATTGGAGATATTTGCAATACATGCAGCTTGTACATATCGAGGATGATCGATAAAGAAATCAGGGATGTTGTATCGAGACTTGCGATATACTACAGTCTGTTGCACAACATAATCTGATTCTTGCTCTGGAAATATTACATTCACCAAAATCTGAACAAGCTCAAAGATACTGGTGTTCTGTCGAAGTCTCAGATAACGTGATCGTAGAACATTATTAAATGCTTTTGTCAGGTTGTCAGTATCAATTTCTGCATGGAACTTCTGTCGATACACATGAGACCACAGCTGCATTGTAAAAAACATCAGTTGCTATAATTATACTATTTTCATGCCTAACAAAGTATTAACCAGTTCACAAGAGAGCCATTCATTTTTTAGGTATTCCTGTAACATTTCATTACCAGTATACCATGGCTGCACCTGAAACTTTTGTAAAGTCTTGTCAAATCTGCTATCTGCATGTGTAATGTCAATACTCACGGCAGCATTAAGACTTTACCTGTATATAGGAACATAGGCAAGTGTTTTGAAGTTGTCGACTATAGTTTTATTTCAGGTGAAACTTGATGAAAACCTTTGTTTACCCATCTCTCAATTTCCTGATTACGATGGAAGTCACAAATGAAGCGGATAGTAGAAGGAAGTGTAGCACCTATTTCTTCAAGTTCAGCTGCACTTTTGTCAGTCATAAAAGAACTTAAGATTCCATGATGGACTTCACGACTTGAAAATCTGTAAACCTTTTGCAATTAAATCTGTTGTCTCGAACTGGGGGATGACAGTACCCACTACTCTTCCCTTACCAATAGATGTTTTCACTACCTAGAAAAAACAAGGGAACGTGTATCTGTTGGTCTTGTATATTGCATCCATACATGTCACAATGCTTCCATAAGTTGTCAACCACTTCTACTGCTGTGGTGTTTGGACAACAAGAAGAAACTGTTCAGGTGCTCTAACTCAGGAGAGGAATCTTCAATAATTGAATCTTTCTCCCGTTGCTTCACTGCAGTCTGTATTTCATCCCTCAGGCAATCATCATTTGAGGAGTCAGCACTACCCACACTAGATTGAGAAGAAAGGCAAGGTTATACATTAGCCTTCAGTAGTTACTATTATCTTAGATAACCAAGATAGGCTGAAATAGTATATTTTACACCCTGTAACCAATGAAATGCCTCTAAACTAACATGCAATCTGACATTCTCTCACAAGGAACATAGACAGAGCTCCTTATATACCGGTCTCTTACTGACCAAACATACCTTGTTGTTACTACTTCTTGGCTTTTCAGCTTTAATTCAGAACGATACTTTTGGAAGAAATATTTCAGGTCTTTGCTTTGTGCTTGCTACTTTGCTCCTTCAAGAGCTTCTTGATCAATGAGGGAATGCCTCCTTTTCACAATAGCAGTATGCGCAAGTCTTTATTGGTTGGAAAATAAAAACAATTAAATATCTGGGGTGGATTTTCAAGTATGCCTTCTTTTGAGGTGTTTGGGTATAAGTTTCCTTTTTGCCCAGTCATTTTTATTGCTATTTTCAAACTGTCAGGGTGTTAACCTAACATACATATATTCAACTTTGCTTTTTCTTTCAATTTCAGGAAGAGGTCTATTGCAGAGCTGGTCGGGCACAGAAGTAGAAGTATGATTCTCATGAGCTGAAGATAGGGGAACTTGAACTTCTAGTAATTCAATGTTATTACTGAGAATTAGAAGTCGAGTACGAATGACTGCAAGACATGCACAGCAACAAGAACCAGGAGCATTTCTTCTCCTTAGACTTAGAGGATCCTTTATTTCTACCTTCAACCGTCATTTTCCAGTTCGAAAACAATCGTTGACCCTGAATGCTACTTCCATTCATAGAGAGAATCCCATGCTTAGCTTGGCATTGTCCTTAGAAAATCTGGTGTTTGACTGCTTACAGTATTTATCAAACCAGTCATCAAATTTCGCTGCAGAATGTCACAGAAAATATCCAGTGGCATATTTCACAGTAGAAAGATTAGTGGCATGTGTCCAGTTAAACACTAAGTTCTCTACATGATTTGGGGAAGATTTAAAAAAAGTATCAACCTTCTCACAAGAGTACAACTTTTATTTCACTTTTCTTGCCTACACCTACATTGCTAGTACCTGCATTATAGCACTTCAAACATGAAGATGCATTAGGCCGAGTGTGTACCTTTTGTACACAACAGTCTTTCAGTTTGTACTTTCCCCCCCCCAATAACGCAGTCCAGTCATCTTCCAAGCAGCTCGATAGCCACACTGAATAGAATAACTACCTAGCTTTTGAAAATGTTTTCACACTCCGCTTTTTTGTCGTTAATAAATGGTCCTGTCAGCAAATCACGTGAGTTTAACATGAGCTGGAAATCATGAAACAAAAGTATGGCGCGCGTGAACTTTGACCTGCGACATCATGATGATGTTCACGCAGACCGGCGCACGCAGCTTTGGAATTGTTTATGTCACGTGACGTCCGACCTAGTTCCACCCATTTTACCGATTTGCATTCCTAGACTGACAGTCTGACACCCGCAGAGCTGAATCTCCGAAAGGACTAGAGGACGAGGATGAGTCGCTTGGGTTTCCACGTACCTCTATTGGTCTTCGTGCTACTCCAAGCCTCTTCACTGACTAAAAGTAAGCTCAGCAGCTATATATAATATACATGTATAATATTTTAGCGGCATTCTGAAGGCGTCAATCTGATTCTTTCTGGTGCTGTCTTGCGAGTCTGTGTGCATATGCAGTGTTTAACACAGCTATGGCACGCAGAACTATATACAGTTATCAGCTTCCAAAACATATACAGTTATCAGCTTCCAAAACTAGTAAAGACCGATTTCTTGATATGAACTCAGCAATTTCAGGAAGCACCAAGTGAATTGCTTTTTTTTGCATGTGAAGAAGCATGCAAAGCTTGAGTCTTTGTTGTGTCATTGAATTTTATAAGTACGGTTTGATAACATTTTAGAGCTGAAAATTACGCTGAAGCTGTAGTCATTGGAATTGTTAGAAAAGAAATATTTTCAGAAGCTTATGTACTTCAGTAAGGAGATGTCCTTGTCATTCGATAAGTCAAAATAGTTTGAATTCTTGTAACAATATAACTTTATTAATATGTGCATGTTTAGATTTGGTTGCATCTGGAAGCATTCTTAGATGAACTAGCAATTTCCCCCATGTCTATGTCGAACTGTTGTCAGCTAAGGGGGAGGGTACCATTTGTGCTATTAAAACTTGTGGTCGGACTTTAGAGCTCCATAGATTCTGCATACTTCACTCTATGAACTTGATATATAGCTCAAAAGATAGATATCTCTGTGTACTCTCTTTAGATACTAAAAATGGTTGCATAGGTACAACCATACCCAAGTTACATGCAGTCAAAGTTGGGGACCTCAAAACCAGTATATGCCCAAATTTTCTGCAGTTCAAGCTCCTAATTGGGCAGTTGAAATTAGAACCAGACTAGAAGAAGCTCAACTCGTGTTTTCATTAAGAGCAAAAATGCGAGTAATTTACTTAGTCATGTGTGTTGTTTCCACTGGGCTGCTTGACAACCTACTCATGTTTTAGCGCTTAGTGAAAACACTCATTTTATAGAGGAGGGCTTGCCACTGGTACGGTACAAATTTCAACTGTCTAACACTTCCCAATTAGGCACTAGAACTGCAGAAAATTGGGGCATGCAGGTTTTGAGATCCTCAACTTTGAGCCTGTACCTGGGGCATGGTTATACCTATGCAACAGTTTTTAGTATCAAAAGAGAGCACACACACACACAGAGAGAGGAGCTACACATCAAGTTCACAGAATGAAATGTGCAAATCTATGGAGCTCCAAAGTAAAGAGCACAAGTTTTTATAACACTTTGTAAAAATGTATTGCCTTCCCCCCCCCCCCCCCCCCCCCCCCATGATCAAAGTGCGGTAAAAAAAGGAAAATTTTCTTGTAGAAAGTGTCTCTCAAGCTCTTCCTTTATGCACTGCTTCAAAATATTCTTTTTAAAATACTCTTCAACGGAAGTAAAAACATGTCAAGATGAGCGATCGTCAAGTTGCCTTGGAATTTGTCTGTACCATAGCAAGACAGGATCATCGCACATGCTGGAAGCTTCCTCTTTTGCTCTTTCAAGAAATGTGGCATCTGTTCGGTGGCAACTCACGAGTTTGAATGCACAAATTAACAGCAACGATGCAGTCACCTACATCTGTAGCCTTTGCTCGCAGAGTTGTGGACAATTACCCGGTGATACTGAATTAAATTTCAGTCCAAAATAACTTGAATATTTGTCCACGTCTGAAATCGTCGGTCCCTTGAGAACATTTGTCATATTTATGAGGTGAAGACATTTGTCATATTTAGGTATTGATTGTTTGCACTTCTCCTGTACGTAGGAGTCCATCTAGTTGGGCACAGAGGATGGATTCCAGAAGTTCTAGGCGACTTTCTGTTGTGTGTGAATGTTTTCCAAAAATAGCTTGTTGGGTGATAATCATATAATAATTATTATAATATATAATATATTTAATAAGGTGAAGAACATCCATGCCAAGTTGAATCCATCCTTAATGGGTTTTATTTTTATTTCGTGAGCTTCCCCTTACGATTGCAGCATGGTTGCCATCTTGAAGACACTTTCCAACTTTTGAATGCTCTTGAAAATTTTATGCCCCATCATAGGCCTTATGCCATTAGCTAATGGAATACCAGACTGTAATTTCAACTTGCTGCAGACCAACTACATCTTAACATTACAATAACCTTCTCAATAATCAACTTGAAATTGTATTCTCTCGATGTTTCGACCAGATGCTCTAGCCTTCATCAGAGTCTAGTCGAATACAATTTCAAGTTGATTATGAAGGTTATTGTAATGTTGTTATGTCAACTGAGAGTTTTTACATCTTAACACAGTTTGTTTTGTTAAGTACCTCAAACCAACTGCGAGTTGTACCCTGTTCGATTCGCCTCTGGTCTCATCAGCAAGCAACGTGGACCACTGTTGGGACATAATTATCAAATCGTGTCTCGGAGAGTGATACTTCTTTTCCCTTACTTACAGTTGCTCAACCAAAAACTAGGCGTAGCATTACAGTCCAGTTAGACCCCTCCACGTTTGCATGATTAATTTCGAATACCTAGGCCTTGATGTGGTTGAGTATCGCAAGCAGATATTTGTGTTTCCCATACATACATACATACATACATACACGTATACATGCATACATACATACATCTTGCGTTTTCAACAAGGTGTTGATTTACTGGTATCTGCTTCTTTTCTTGTTGCAATGCAAGTTGTTAAGAGCATCTTCTCAAAATTTGCTGTAGAGAATCCAAAACTGCATTTAGTGTTGGCATTCATGACACTCACACTTAGCATGCGAGATACTCGGGAGTAAATATTGGAGCCATGACCATCTCTTGCCACCAGAACACCATATCGTAAATTTTCGTTTGTGCAATCTGATCTTCTCCGACTATTCCCTCGTTCCATCTTCTGTTCTGTTTCTCTGCCCCCAACTTCTGGTCGCCATGAGAACATACATGTACACATTTTTGAAATACTAGTACTATTTTACCCCCTTTTTTTTTGTTGTGTTGTTATCTTATAGTTTTTCAGAGTCTGGTTAGTTGACACTTGAACTTAACCCTTAACCCACTCACCGTCAACAGCGCCGTATGGCACTCTGGGTTGCCTCAACCGAAAAAATGCATGCGGGATCGTTTATGGGAAATACTTTTTTTGTCATAAAATCGCTTATCTCCTGCTCTATTTATGGACATAATTTGAAGTGCGTTTACTCTCCGGTAACTAAGGTAAAATAAATCTTGAAACACAGACTGTTCTTGGTTTTGTAGACCCAAAAATGATGATGCAAACTAAGTCGAGAAGAAGTCATTTTTCTAGTGGCAGGCGGCACTCTTGACTCGTCTGAAGATGACTATAGCGAGGAGGAGATCGTGGACATTCTTTCTTACTTGGGCAAGACCTTTTCTGGATTTGGGTGGAGCCTTGGATAAGATGGCCACACTAGTAGAAACAGTTTGGAATGCGAGTGGATGAGTTTAGCTCTACACCAAAAAGTGATGGCTTGGCCTCTGACGAGGAAGGCATGGATAAAAAGGCTTCTCAGGTTTGTAAATAGGATCTAGCTGTAGTACTAGCCTGTTGGTTGTCCAAAGGCAGTAGTTATTTCCCCCCCCCCCCCCTCCCCCCGGGTAAAAAGTGAGTAGTGCCTATAGCTAGCTTCCCCATACATCCTGGGACTTTTAGTTTAGTTGGAATTGTACTTCATGTTTTTTAGATTTGATGATGATGCTCGAGGACTAGCTTATCTTTTGCTTCCTTGTTCTCCATTCACTCTCACAACTAAATATATAGCAAAAACAGAACTAGGTATAAACATGGCATATGTAGCTAGTGTAGTCATATTCATAGGTGTGGTACTTGGTGGCGAAGGGTGAGACGTGGTCTATGTGTTGTTGGAAAAGGCAATACTGTAAACAACAAGAAACAAGAAACAACAAGAATTACTGCATGAACTGTATTTCCTCGATTAGGAACCGATTAGGAACCGATTAGGAACTGCCCCTCCAATTGTAACCTCGTAGCACAGTCTCAATTGATAATAGCAACCACCCTTCCAAGGAGGCAAATAGCAATAAGACACGCATAATAATTGCTCATTAGGCTTATAAACTGAGAACTGAAGACGAGGGGGGGGGGAATCGGAGGGGGGGGAAATTGGGGGAGGGGGAGAGGGATATTCTTGGCACCAACAGGGATTGAAGCGTTGATTTTTGCTTTCCAGGTGCTGTTGCTCAACCGTTGAGCCACGGGCACCCACATGATTAGAAGTCCTCCAAATAGGTACTTGAACTCTTTCAGAACTACTATTAATAGTAACCACCCTTCTAATTGTAACCACCCTTCTAATTGTAACCACCCTTCTAATATTAATGGCAAAGATTGGCTGCCCAAGTATGTGGTTCCTATTAGAGAATATACGGTAGTAGTAATATTATGTTGTGGACATCGTTACAGTGTGACACAGTAATATGCTTCTTGTCGTATTCCTAGCTTGTATCATGGTTGATGAATGTTTGTAAACAACAGATTCTCCATTAAATGCAAAAAGAACAATGTTCTAGTACATATTAAAATTTAGATAATGAAATTTGTATTTTGTGGTCAGCAGGTGGTCAAAAACTCTGACCGCAATGTTTATCAACAATATAGCCATAATTATGTGGTTGCTAGGCACTTTAGTGAACTTCTGACTTGGTATAGATGTTAACTGAAGGCGGTTCGTTTTTTAATTTATACTCTCAGCAATCCAATGAGAGGGTTAAAGATGTTTTCATCCATTTAATTTACTACTTCTCTGTGTTTGTATACGTTGCCCTTATGTAATTTTGTTTGGTGTGCGTGTCATCCCTTCCCTTTTCTCAATGGCTGACCTTCGTATTAAGCTTCCAGGTGTTGAGTCCAGCATATCCACTGTGTGGGATTTGCATTAAAAGTTGTACAGAGGAGAACAAGAGAGGACTTGTACAAGCATGCTCTGAATTCCGTTTTCTGGCACTCTTACCCAAAACGATCTTTCCTGTTCCATTCAACAGTTGATTCCTGAAGTAGCACAACACATATTAGTGCACGCCATTACTCCAGGCTCTAGTAGTGTTAGTAGTGTTCTGCTCTGACCGTCAGACTGCTGCAGGGATAACTCGTGCTGCCATTGTTTGAATCAACATCTTCACTCTCTCTCCCTCTCTCTGGTTTCATAGAGACATTCTGTTCTTGTGAGCATTCTGTCATTTTCTCCATCATGCTCTCCTTCTAGCATTCCTGGAAGTGGATATTAAAGGTGCTCAGGTACTTATAAGTGAAGTTGAGGGCCAGTGGAAATGTACTTGATTGAGAACGATTCTTGGGGATCATGCCTTTTAAGAAGCACCGAACTATTATACTAGCCTTGTGGTCAACACTTCAAAGGTCAAATACCAACACCATGGCATTAATTATTCACCTTAAGGGGGAGGGACTTTTACAAATTCTAACAAATCTTGTGATTACAACTTGGTCATTTTGCACACTTCACTGTTTGATGTATCTCTGTGTGACACACAAAAAAAAGTTGCATGGGTATAACTACTAGGCTCGAGTTGTACCTGCAGCCAAAGTGGGATACCTCAAAATCTTGAAGGCCTGAGTTTGTTGCAGTTGTGGCTCCTGGTCGGTATCTGTGGCAAGAGGAAATCTGTTTTATGGGATGAGTTTCCCCCCCCCCCCCATTAGGCCCTGAAACATGAGTAAGTGATCAAGCATGAATATGGGGGGGAAGGGGGGGAGGAATTCTTTTTCCAGAAGTAGATTGACTTTCAACCCACCAGCACTTGACCACCTACTCACAGCCTAATGGAAAAAACTCATCCCATAGAGTAGGGCTCAAAGGTACCAATTTTAACTGGCTAGCACTTGACAACCAGGAGCCATACTTGCTGAGCATGCGGCCAACACCCGCTCCCCTAGCATGCATTAGGTGATTAGTCTCGGGCAGTGCACTAATTCTCCCTATATTTGGTTTGACTCACTTTTTGAAATGGAGAATAGTAACCCCCTCCCCCAAAACAAAGCTCCTAACTCAGCCAGAACTCAGACTGGTAGCTTCTTACATGTAGCTGCCTAATTGGTGCTTTTGGCTGCCATTAGCTCCGAAAAGATTCCGAGCATGTCTTATTTTCTAGTGAGTAAACGGTGAAACCTCACAGCCATAAAAAGTGTGGAAAAACTCTTGAGGTTCATCTTCAAGGATCTTCCATTGAAGAGTCCCTGCAGTGGTGTGATCCCAATTTTAAAATGGGTGCCACCAAAAGCACACACAAGTCAGTTTTGTATCTTAACAAAACTTGCTCTGAGTATCTTAATTGTTTTCGGCCAATTTTAGTTCCAGTAGCACTTCTAGCGTGCCTTGAATCCTTCGCTGAGGTAGTAAGCTAATGGACCATTAAAAACTGTGAAATCTGCCTTCAAGATCTTGCATCTATCTATCTATCATCTACTTTTTCCCACGCATAATTTGTGTACAATTATATAATTACCACAGAAGAGTCCTTAGTCCAATGCGTTGGCAGCAACTAATCTTTTTTTAATACCTGAAAAGGAAAATGGCGCACTATTTGTTACAATTATCGCTTGTGCAATATTGAGTCGAGATGAGCCAAGACAGCAAACAGCTGCACGCTTTCGCTACGAAGAGCGGTTTCCTCAGAGCTTACTCTTTTGCCCGCCAATAACTAACAACACAGACCTTCAACAAAACTAGGTAACCACTTATGATCCTTGTAATCTAACATTTCTCTCAGCCCTTCTGTCTGTCCATTTGTCTATTTTGTCCTCGATGGGCCTCATAAAGAGGACCCAGCAGGGCGGATAGGGGAAATTCAACCAGGGGATGGGCATAGGCAGGATTTTGGGCATATACTAATAGGCCATGCCCCCTGGCCATGCCATGCCCTCAAACCTACAATGGCCGGCCAATCTAGGGAAGATACAGAGTCAACACTGTAATACTTCTCTTGGCCATTTCTGTCTGCTGGTCCTCATGATCACTCACACAGAGGTCCAAGGGAGGGTGGGGCCGGAGGGATGGGGATAGTGCCTGCAGGGGCTTATATGCACACAGTGTGTATAAACCTGCGGCAGGTGCCAGCCAAGGAGCAGCATTTTAGGCCACTTTTCGGCTAGTATGCATCCTGATGAGGGCTAGCTTGACCCAATTAACGGGAAGGAAATTGAAGTTTTGATTATCGAGAAAGTTGTCAATGGCATATTTTTTAAATTTTTTTAACTTATGGTTACCACTTTAGAGCTCCGTAGATTCTGCACACTTCATGGTATGGACTTGATATATAGCTCAAAAGATAGGTCTCTCTGTGTGCTCTCTTTTGATACTAAAATATTTTTCATAGGTATAACGCTAGGCAAGTTACCAGCTAAAGTGGAGGGACCTCAAAACCTGAATGCCTGAAACCTCCACATAAACGTCTCCAGATTGCAAAGTGCTAATTAGCACCAGTGGCTAGAGGAAGCCCACCTCTATTCAACGACTGTTTTCATTAGGCGGTCAAATGTAAGTACGTGGTCAAGCACGTGGCTGGAAAATGAGTTTTAACGAAATTCATTTAGCAAGTGTGGAGGAGTACATACAGCAAGGAGATCCACTTGGCCCCCTGTTCTTTTCCCTAACTCTTCATCCCATTGTGGAGAAAATTAAGAGAGAGGTACCAAATTTGGGTATCAATGTGTGGTATTTGGATGACGGGATCTTATGTGGCTCTCCTGACGACCTGCTGAAGGCTTTGAGGATAGTGGAAGAAGAAGGTCCCACCAGGGGCCTGCTCCTAAACAGGGCAAAATCCCTCCTCTTCATCCCTGGAGACGCAGATGCTTCCGTCAACCCACTTCCTCCTGAAATTTCCATCTCAAGATCTGGCTTCTGCCTCCTTGGTGTTCCCATCGTCCCTACGGAGTATTGCGAATCCACAGTTAAGAAGCGAGTCGAGAAGATCAGGGCCTCCGTGTCCAAACTACGCGACCTCGAGGACTCGCAAATGGAGACTACCCTCCTCCGCTCCTGTCTCTCCCTACCCAAATTCAATTTCGCCCTCAGATCCTGCCCTCCTTCCCACATTCACCAAGTAACTTTAGCTTTTGATGAACTTATGAGAGAGACCCTGTCGGATCTGGCTGGAGGACCCCTGACACACTGGGCATGGCAATAAGCATCTCTCCCAAGCTTCTTTGGTGGCATCAGCCTATGATCAGCATCTCTCCATGCCCCTGCCGCCTACATTGGCTCCCTGGATCAGTCACGAGTCTTGATTGCCCGGATCATGGGCCGTCCAACTCCTACCTCCAAACACCTCGCGGATACTGTCACCAAATTGGCTAGGGCTGCGGTGATGCCTGATTGGGCCACTGTGGATGACATCGAGGTTCCTCTCCGCCAACGCCCGCTGTCCTGCAAGATAGACCAGGCCTCCTACAATATCCTCCCGGAGTCTGCTCCTGACACCCGCTTTCGAGCCCTTGCTCTATCTTCAGCAATCCCCCGCGCAGGTGACTGGCTGGACGTAGTCCCATCGCGAGCCCTAGGCTTGCACCTCCACAACCGGGAATTCAGACTGTGTTTGAGTTACTGGCTGGGTCTCAGGATGATGGACACTGAATACAGGTGCCCTTTGTGTGCCCAGGACAAAGTGGCTGACCCCCTTGGTGACCACCAAGTAGGCTGTGGAGGAAACGGTGAGCGGATCCACAGACATGATGCCCTCAGAGATACCATCTTCTCCGCAGCACAGTCAGCTGCTCTGGCCCCAAGGAAAGAGGTCCCATCCCTGATTCCAGGAACAAGGAGCCGCCCAGCAGACATCTTCCTCCCAAACTGGTGCGACGGTCGACCAGCAGCATTAGATGTCTCGGTCATCTCTACACTATGACCACGCACAGTAACTGGAGCAGCTGAACACCAAGGACATGCACTGAAGGTAGGCGAGGAGAGGAAGATGACTGCCCCCCACGAGGCAGGCCAGTCTGTCGGGGTTGTCTTCGTCCCACTCATTATGGAGACACTAGGAGGCTGGAGTGAGGGGGCTACCCACACCATTGCGAGAATTGGTCGTGTCCTGGGGCAGCGCTCAGGCAGGATCACAACCCGCAGAGACAACCCGTCACTTGTTCCAACGCCTCTCCATTACACTATGGAGAGGAAATTCCACTCTGTGGACAAGTCGGCTCCCCATATGCTCTGCTTGGGTGGACGGAACTATATAACTCTTCCCCCCCCCCCCAATATGTACTTTTCCATCATAAGAAGATTGGCCATCCCTTAAATTTTTATTTTATTTTTTATCCACCCGTGCACTCCACGTACTTACATTTTAACGCCTAATGAAAACAGTCGTTGCATAGAGTAGAGCTTCCTCTAGCCACTGGTGCTAATTTCAAATCTTTAGCACTTGCAATCTGGAGATATTTATGTGGAGGTTTCAGGCATTCAGGTTTTGAGGTCCCTCCACTTTAGGTCTAGTAACTTACTAGTATACCTATGAAAAATATTTTAGTATCAAAAGAGAGCACACAGAGAGACCTATCTTTTAAGCTATATATCAAGTCCATACCATGAAGTTTGCAGAATCTATGGAGCTCTAAAGTGGTATATAACCATAAGTTAAAAAAATGAAAAAAATGCTATTGTCTCATGTAGGCTGTACATGCTAGTAGGCTCTCCATGCTAAGTAGGCTGGACATGCAAAGTAGGCTGAACATGCTAGTAGGCTCTCCATGCTAAGTAGGCTGTACATGCTAGTAGGCTAAGTAGGCTGTACATGCTAGTAGGCTCTCCATGCTAAGTAGGCTGTACATGCTAGTAGGCTCTCCATGCTAGTAGGCTCTCCATGCTAAGTAGGCTATACATGCTAGTAGGCTCTCCATGCTAAGTAGGCTGTACATGCTAGTAGGCTCTCCATGCTAAGTAGGCTGTACATGCTAGTAGGCTCTCCATGCTGTACATGCTAGTAGGCTCTCCATGCTAAGTAGGCTGTACATGCTAGTAGGCTCTCCATGCTAAGTAGGCTGGACATGCTAAGTACCAGGCTAAAGTGCTGTAAGCCCCCCTCCCCTTTGACCTCAAAACTGCTGCTAGTGGGAAGGAAAGGTCTGGATGACTGCCTAAGTAAGATTTGTGTTAGTGGAATGTGCTGATTAAGTAACACCCCATAAATAGATGTACAATGATAATTATGTTTGATTAATCAAGTCTGAACAGGCTGGAGCCTAGTGAGATTCAGAATCAAAACAGTCTCTTCTGCTCTAGTGCTGCTAATTTGGCCTAGGATACCAGGACTCTAAGCTGGTTCCTCCATGCATGGCCCTCCAACAAAGGCTTGAGTGGCTCGCTGCTGCTCGGCCTTCAAGGCTGTGAGGCCTGCCTGCACAGCAGCCTGGTCCACGATAGAAAAACCTTGCACATGCTGCCCTTGAAGGCGATGCAAGTCCTAGCTCAGAATCACTCTGCAATATCAAAAATCTTGGAATGCAAGCTGTTACACTCACGATGATAACTTCCAAGCATAATATTTGTTTTGTGGCCTTCCACTATCTGATTGGGCTACCAAGGACCTGGCGGTGGACCAACCTTACGTAGGCTATTGCGGAAGTCCTTTCCCTGCAGTGTTAGTGGTTCAAAAGTCAAAAGGACCTGGTCCGTGAGAATGCTAGCCCCCCCTCCCTCCCCCCCCCCTATCCGAGAGTATAAATACATGTATAGTGTGTAGATGTTTCTTTTGAGGGCCTCTTTCAATCAGGTTTTTGGTTTCTTTGTGGCAAAGTTTCCAGCGAAATGCTTTGTCCTTCGTCGGGCAACCGTTGGCATAATTATAATACCAAAAATCTGATGAAAAAGAAATTTCAAAGTATTTGATGTCAGCTGATGATAATCATGTGCATTTGTTGTTGTGCTGTTGTTGTTGTTATCGACTAATGCTGTCATCATTGATGCAGGCTGTAGTGAAGGTGATGTGAGGTTGACGTACGGAGAAAGTTCTTTGCAAGGGAGAGTGGAGATATGTGTGAACGGGCGCTGGGGTACTGTGTGTACAGGAGGATCTGATTGGACGCACCTGAATGCAAAAGTTGTGTGTCGGCAGCTGGGGAGGCAGCTAAACATCACCATCATCAGTGAGTCAATTAATAGCCAGGCCTTTAATTAGCTCTTTAGCTGGTGGAAAAAATCATTAGAAAATGCCAAAGACAGTTCTCCTGACAATCGTATATTTCATTTTAGCAATTCTGTTAGTATTCACACACTCAACCACAGATATGAATATCATTCTAGTAGTGTGCACTCAACCACAGCTATGAATATCATTCTGGTATTGTGCACTCAACCACATATATGAATATCAATCTGGTAGTGTGCACTCGACCACAGATATGAATATCATTCTGGATAGGTTCATGCACTCAAATAGAGATATGAATATCATTCTAGATAATTATTCATGCCAACTACAGATATGAATATCATGTCTATATTCATGCACTCAACCACATATATGAATATCATTCTGGATAGGTCCAGTATTCATGCACTCAGCCACAGATATGAATATCATTCTGGATATATATGTCTAATATTCATCACAGTTATTTAGAGACCAATAATTTTGTTTTGCAAAGTAATTCCAACATACAATTTTTTATGAATGTTTTAAATTGTGCCATATGACAGAATTAACCAACCAACCGCTGACTTTGTTTAAGATTATCATTTTTTTCATTAACTCACCTTGTAAAGAATAAATTTACTGAACTGTTCATATAATTAGAATGCAAATATAATAGCTGCAGTTAAGAATCAGCTGCGTTGAGTTAGTTACACAAACAATGCTGTTACTACAACAAAACTTACAGAGAAGAAATTCATCTAGGAGCTCTCAAGAGCTGCTTAGGTGTCTGTGCAGCTCTCCTTCAGTTATTTAGTTTCTTGTTTGTGCCTGCAGGCAACCATGGCAGTTAAAAACTAGACCATTAATTAAGGGGGCGTGGTTAACACTTTAAAAAAAAATTCTACTAAATTTGTCATAACTTTTTTGTTCTTCGCAAGTTATTTTGAGGGCAAATGTAGTGCATTTGATGCTCTTTCTAAAGGGTTTGTGCATCGCTACTTCCTAGGTCAAGATATGGTAGCCTGATGACCTCACTTCTCTGTGCTGAGCTAACCTCTTAGCCTGAACTTTGCACTTAGCTGTGTGGTTGGCACAACCACTGATGCATTGACAGATCAACACATCATGTATCGGGACTTTGGCAGGTCAACCTCAACTTCTATGCACCAAGAAGTGAGGTCATCAGGTTACCATATCTTGACCTAGGAAGTAGCTATACACAAACTCAATACAACCTCTAGAAAGAGCATCAAATGACACTTGTCAGCAAAATAACTTACGAAGAAACGAAAAAATTATGATCCAAATTTAGTAAAAATTAAAAAGATGGTCAACACCCACCCATCCCACCCCTTAACATCTTATTCAATGAAAGCACTAGTACCGTCAGCATCAACACCTAGCATCACCAAGTTCTTAAAATTATTTATCGCTGAGTCGACATACCAGGCTAGCTAGGCAGATGAGTGGACACGTCGGAACTATTGCATAGCATGTGTTGACATCACATTATGCCTACAACTATGTCTGGTCACTGGTGATGGGTGAAATGCTCTCGAGCAGGAGGAGACGGTCATGACGGGAGCTTGGCACGTGACGGCTGCAGACCATGCTGATCCTGGTGCTTAGACGAGAGCTTAATAATGAATAGTCCTTTGGAAAATTGTAGAGTTCACTAGCACTCCCTATATTGGTTTGACCCACTTTTTAAAATTGTAGACGACCCAACCCCCCCCCCCCCCCAAAGAAGCTCTTCTATGTCAGGTAAAACTCACCTTAGTAGCTTCTTAGTGGGCTAGATGGTGCTCTAGAAAACTTCATGTGTGACTTGAATCCTTTGCTAAGGGAGTCAACTGGCCCATCCCAGACTGTGGTGAAAAGAACGCTTGAAATTTTATTTTCAAGGATCTGTTTCTACCTCTTTTCATTCCCATGCACAACTTGCGTGGAATAGGTCCATTCATAACAATTTGAGTTCCTCAAAGCTCCAAATGTTCCAATGCCTACTACCGACAAATATGTTTCTCGACTGCAGAGTAAGTGGTGGGTAAGGATCATCAGTCATGTTTTTTCAACCTCCAGCCGGCATTAAAATGGGAGACAATGGCAATTTTTTAGTTTTTTAAATTTAAACTTATGGCTACCACTTTAGAGCTCCGTAGATTCTGCAAACTTCATGGTATGGACTTGATATATAGCTCAAAAGATAGGTCTCTCTGTGTGCTCTCTTTTGATACTAAAATATTTTTTCATACTATAGGCAAGTTACTAGACCTAAAGTGGAGGGACCTCAAAACCCGAATGCCTGAAATCTCCACATAAATATCTCGAGTGCTAAAGATTTGAAATTGGCACCAGTGGCTAGAGGAAGCCCTCCTCTATTCAAGGACTGTTTTCATTAGGCGTTAAAATGTAAGTACGTGGTCAAACGCGAGGGTGGAAAATGAGTTTTAACGAAATTCATTTTTCCACCCGTGCTTGACCACGTACTTACATTTTAACGCCCAATGAAAACAGTCGTTGAAAGAGTAGAACCTATCTGTTGAGCTATATATCAAACTTGTCCATACCATGAAGTTTACAGAATCTACAGAGCTCGTAACCATAAGTTAAAGCTGTCCACCCCAAATGGGTTGCTGCCACCAGAGCCTATTGTTGATAGCCTAACTAGCTCTCACCAGAGTAGTTTAGGTATTATAAGAAACGAGTAAAGACTTCCAACATGTTCATAGACTCCTTGACCTGGGCTAGCCTGGGCTTAAATACCCTCAGCCAGCCCCATGAGATGAATTCCATTTATGGGCACATCGATGGGGATGACATAACATTCAACGAATCACACGCATACAACACTCAAGTCATGGGTAAACATACAAATACACATACATACACTGACACCTCTATTGTTTGGTTGTCACATTAACAGTTCATCATTAGTCATGTTCTGCCTTGCAAGTGAGCTCCTCTCCTCTATGGCTTGCAGGCTGCTGCATGCAAGTGCTTGTTGGGTCTTGACCCCAACATCTCCCCCTCCTTTGCCAACGGCGGGGTCTCCAGACCCAGGTCATCTGCATCCGTCGGGTCCCAGTCCTGTCGAGAAAGACCATCCGCATTTTGATGTTGTACTCCTGGGCGATGCGTGATTGAGAAGTCATACACTTGAAGTGCCAGAGCCCATCTCATGAGACGTCCATTTAATTTGGACGATGTGAGAAGTGATGTCAGAGCTTGGTGGTCCGTAACGACCTCGAAGTGGTCACCCACTAGGTGTATCGCGAAGTGGTCAATCGCTTTAAACACTGCCAGACATTCTAGTTCAGTGGCGGCATAGTTCCGCTCGGCTGGTAGTAACTTCCTCGAGAAGTAACCTAATGGTCTCTGGATCCCGTCTCTCTCTGCTGACAGAACCGCGCCTAGTCCCTTGTAGGAAGCGTCTGTGTGCACAATTAGTTTGTCGCCCACTCGGGGTAACCACAACACGTGGGAAGAACACAAGGCATCAATTAAATAATCAAATGCCCCTTGCATAGCCTCATCCCACTCTAGGGTATTGGGAGCCACCTTTCGTAGGGCTTCGTACAGTGGCCCCGCCTTCCCAGCATAGTCTGGGACAAACCTCCGGTAATAGCCGGTGGTACCTAAGAAGGCTCTGAGCCCCTTCTTGTTATGTGGCCTTCTATATTCCCTGATGGCCTTAACTCTTGCCTCGGGAACCTTGATTTTCCCCAGCCCTACCTCATAGCCGAGGTATGTCAATGCATGGGCACCCCACTCACATTTCGCAGGGTTCGCTGTAAGGCCTGCCTGCCTCAAAGCACCTAGCACGGCTCTAATGTGCCCCACATGCTCCTCCCAGGTCTTGGAGTAGATGAGCACGTCATCTATGTATGTACTTGAGAAGCTGGCTTGCCCCTCCAGCGCCTGATCCATACAGCGCTGAAATGTGGCAGGTGCATTCTTTAGGCCGAAGGGCATGCGTGTAAAAGCATACTTGCCCCAGGGCGTACAAAATGCTGTCTTGGGCTGGCTCTCATCCTGTACGGGGACCTGGTAGAAGCCCTTCTTTAAATCCAATTTGGATAACCACCTAGCCCCTGCGACCTTGTCTAGCAGGTCATCGACCCTAGGCATCTGGTAAGGGTCACCTACAGTGGCCAAGTTCAGCTTCCTATAGTCAATACACAGCCGGAGTGAACCATTGGTCTTCCTTATAGGCACCATTGGCGCTGACCAGGGACTATGGGAGGGCACAATAATGCCATCATCCAAGAGCTGTTTGATCTCTCCATGGAGCTCCTCTTTCCATGCAGGAGCTACCCTGTATGGATAGGATTGGACTGGGGGCATCTGCCCCGTATCAATGACATGGCAGGCTGCCCGGGTCTGGCCTAGACTACCCATGACAACACCGTCAAACTCTTGTAAGGTCCTGGCTAATTCTCCCTGCTGGGCTTCCGTCATCTCCGACTTCCCTAGAGCTACCTTTCCTTGTGGTTCATCACTGCCAACACTGTCTTGCCCTACCACCACCCTGAAAAGGTTAGCGGTGGGCGTGTGCCAGGGTTTTAGCCTGTTAATATGGACATTCTGAGTGAGGGACCGTTTATTAGGGACTGAGATCTTATATAAAGTTCTTGACAATGCCCCTCTCACTTCGTATGGTCCTTCCCAAATGGAGTTTAGCTTGCCGGTGGAGGTCGGGTCATGTAACAGGACCATGTCCCCCTGCTGAAAAGCTCGGTGTCTAGCCTTTTTGTCGTAATAGCGTTTGGCTGCTTTCTTATACTCCCCCTCATGCTTCCCTGCTTGCTCATATAACTTGGTAAGAGTTTCCCTTAATTCTTGGACCCATTGAACAGTGTTGACAAAGTTCATCTCCCCTTCCAGCCAACCTTCCTTAATGGCTTCCAGAGGACCTCTCATCGGGTAGCCATGGACCAGCTCAAATGGGGAAAAGCCAGTGGCTGTGTGTGGTGTACCTTAGCACAAGAGGCAAAATTTAAGTGCCTTGTCCCACTCTCTCACGGAGCTCCCTAGCTTCCTCATCATACCCTTGAGGGAACCGTGCCACCTCTCTAGGATACCATTACATTGGGGGTGGTAGGCAGTGGTCCTCAGCTTTTTAATACTGAGCAGATTGCAAACTTGCTTTGCTAAGGACCCTACAAATACACTGCCTTGGTCTGTTAAAAGCTCCTGGGGTATACCCGTGTGAGCTATAACTTCCATCAACCCCTCTGCCACTGTCTCTGCATCTACTCTCTTGAGGGGTATTGCGTAAGGGAACCTCGTCCCAACACATATCACAGTGAGGATATATCTGAAACCAGACTTCGTCCTTTCAAGGGGGCCTACAATGTCAGCTGCCAACCTTTGGTAAGGGGTGGATATTAAAGGTGTTTCCACCATGGGCACACGAGATCTGAGCACTCTACCTGCCCTCTGGCAGTCTGGACATGCCGTGCAGTACCTCTTAACATTGCCGCGCAGGCCTGGCCAAATGAAATGTTGAAGTAAGCAATCGGAGGTCTTCTTGTGGGAATAGTGGCCACCTACCAACCCCCTGTGTGTTACATCCAAAATCTCACGTCTCCTAGGGGTGGGAACCACTAACCGCCTTACTTCCTTCCCTGGGGGCATAAACCGGACCTGTATCAGTACCCCATTCTTGTCCATCATGAACCCATCAACCTGCTGTTCCCCCATTCTCCTCATCTCAATCAGGCTATCATCCTCTATCTGCTGCCTGGCAAGCGCCCGAGCCTCCTCTGGTCCCTCGGCTTAGGTAGGGAGGGGCTGGTCGCTAGCCTTGATGTCCTCCCTCTCTAACCCTGTAAGGTGAGCTGCCTCAACCGTGTCGGCACAAGGCTCATCGTCTTCCACCTCGGCCTCCACAGTTCCTGCCGCACCACCAGCTTCAACAACATTAACTTTTCCTTCCTCTTTCATTTCCTCCTTCATCACTACTCCTGCCCTTTTTTCAACCTGAGGACTTGCACTAGGGCCTGCCTCTGGGATGGCGCCCTCAACTGGGCCTGCTGCCACAGAAGGTGAATTCTCCCCAGGGTGTGTGTCCTGATAAGCCGTGGACTGCCTGGGTTTTTGTTTGGTACTCTTCCTCTGGAAGCTGCTACTGCTAGCGGGTAAAACCACCATTGGGGGTTTGGGTACTGCCCCATCCCTAGCATCTGCTAAAAGGTCATCTTCCCTTTCCCTTTCCTGGGCCTGGCTCTGAGCTCTCGTAATGGCCCTAGCCTTAGAGGGTACAGGGTCATCATTCTCAGGCATTCTACCTGCTAACAATGACCTCGTCACGGGATGGTCTGTGCCCAGTAAAATATCCGGGGCATCCTCCCTCAAGACCATGACTCGAAGGGTCGTTATTACCCCTTCCACAGCCACTTCCACCTTGGCCTCCCTTAAACGGGTGACGGACATGTCAGCTAAAGTAGCGTGTACTTGGCCACCAGTGTACTGATTATCCTGCACAAGCCTCCCAGGTACAGCAGACCTGTTTGCTCCCGTGTCCAAAATAACTGGACACTCAATACCGTTTACCTTGCCCGTTGCCTTAACCTCTGGCAAACTCTGGTCTGGGGAATTAATCCTCCCTAGTTTCACCCTAGCTTCTGGGCATTCACTTCTGTAGTGACCCGTTTTCTGACAGTTAAAACAAGTTATTGTGCTCATATCGGGCCTACTAAATCCTTCTGACCTACCTCCCGACCGGCTACCCCTTTGGCTGCCCCATCCCCGCCCAGAAGGCCTGCCACTCCCTCCGCCTCTACTACTGAGTGACTCACCTTCCCTGTGGGTTTGGTTGGGCTGCTCCTTTGCTCCTCCATTTGATCCTCCTTCTTTGGGGTATCCTCCTTCTTTGGGGTATCCTCCTTCTCGTCTCCTCCAAGTCGAGTGCTGTTGGATTCAGGTCGTTCTTGAGCATTTTCCTCCTCCCGTAGGGATCCTTCGACTCCCAGAGACGCTTTACCATGTCCACTTGTTGATAGGCTGATTCCGACTTTCCGTTATCCAGTAACATCAGTGTTTCTTCGGAAAGATGTCGGGTGATGAATCCTCTGAAAATTTCATTCAAGGCTTCCTCCGGTGTTTTTAGTTTAGTTTTTAGCCTGTTCAAGGCCCTCAAGGCCTTCTTCAACAATGGTACTGGTCCTTCTTCCATGTTAGGCTTAGACAGCCAAAGTACATGCCTGGCTTGTTCTAGCGTAGCTCCCAGTTGGTTGAGCATCGCTGCCTTGAAGTCCGAGTAAGGCATTCCCGCTTCCGGCGCAATCTCCTGGAACGCCAGTAGTGCCTTTCCTGTCAGCTGCTTCCTGATAATTCCGACCCAATCAACGCTGGGTACCCTGGCCTCGTTCATTGCTAGTTCGAAATTGTCCAAGTACGCCTCAGGATCAGTGAGATCATCCCACGTCTTCACATTTTGACGTGCTGCTTGCCGGTCCTTGTTTAGGTACATCTCCTGGTCTAGCTCCAGCCTCTTCATTTCGAATTGGTATCGTTCCGTCTCTTTAGCCTCCCTTTCATTCCGCTCTCTCTCGTCCTTCTCCATCAGGAACTTGAGCAACACTGACAAGCCATCTGCTTGCGTTTGTAGTGCTTCGGTAGGTGCGGCCGTTCCCTGCGTGGCCGCCTCACTCTGTAGTCCCGCGTCAGATGTCTCCATCCCTGGATCCAACAGTCCTGGCGATGGTGATGGCTGACCGCGTGTTTAAGCTGGTTGACCGTCCGTCATCTATAGAGTACTTCCACAACAAGTTAATACAGAAAAATAAAGCTTACTATTGATGTATTTTGGGTAGCGTTGGATGGCGTTGATCACTTTTGCATTCAAGCTGCACCGCTGCCACCATATGTTGGGGGTTTGTTGCTGACCTAAGAGAGGGATTCCTCCTTGATGCCCTCCTAAGCTGTGCTGTCCACCCCAAATGGGTTGCTGCCACCAGAGCCTATTGTTGATAGCCTAACTAGCTCTCACCAGAGTAGTTTAGGTATTATAAGAAACGAGTAAAGACTTCCAACATGTTCATAGACTCCTTGACCTGGGCTAGCCTGGGCTTAAATACCCTCAGCCAGGCCCATGAGATGAATTCCATTTATGGGCACATCGATGGGGATGACATAACATTCAACGAATCACACGCATACAACACTCAAGTCATGGGTAAACATACAAATACACATACATACACTGACACCTCTATTGTTTGGTTGTCACATTAACAGTTCATCATTAGTCATGTTCTGCCTTGCAAGTGAGCTCCTCCCCTCTATGGCTTGCAGGCTGCTGCATGCAAGTGCTTGTTGGGTCTTGACCCCAACAGACGCGACCAATACGTATTAATGCACATTAATTGCATTGACGTGTGCTATGTGGACAGGTCTTCACAAACAGGTCGACAACATCACTAACAACAGGTCGACACTAACACCACTAACAAACAAGTAGATAACAACAACTCTAAGAAACATGTAGACAGCAACAACAAAACAGCAAATATTAAGCAAATATTAAGGACGGAAATTTAAAAATTGAAACCAGTGCAAATTGAAACCAGTGCCTTTTATTTTCTCGATTAGCACGTGTCCTTGAACAGAATTCATGCACTAGATCAAATAAACTAGAACATGTTCTCGTTAGACCACGCACCGGCAGGAAGTGAGAAAGCTCCAGAGAAAATGCTGTCAGGAGTGGGGAGGAAAGCTCGGCAATCTGTCACCACTGAAGTGATAATCAAATCCTTAAAAAGTTGATGTGTTTCAGTCGCGACAGGTGGGTCACATGATGACAGCATTCAGTATTTAAAGCCTGGGTAAGTAGCTGAAAGTGCTGCAGCAAGCATCGCCAGCGAGATGGCCAAACTCCAAAGAACAGGTCCGAGAGACTGACGATGTTCATCTCTCAAGCAACGAAGCAGAGAATGAAGAAGACCAAACTAGAATAAAGGACAATGGCTAGAGCACGAACACACTGAGCTATTATAATTGCCACCTTGTTTAGATTGTGTGCACGTGCAGCTATTGTGTGCTCGTGCTATTGTGTGCACGTGCAGCTATTGTGTTCACGTGCAGCTATTGTGTGCTCGTGCAGCTATTGTGTGCACGTGCAGCTATTGTGTGCTCGTGCAGCTATTGTGTGCTCGTGCAGCTATTGTGTGCATGTGCAGCTATTGTGTGCTCGTGTAGCTATTGTGTGCACGTGCAGCTATTGCGTGCTATTGTGTGCCAGTGCAGCTATTGTGTGCTCGTGCAGCTATTGTGTGCTCGTGCTATTGTGTTCACGTGCAGCTATTGTGTTCACGTGCAGCTATTGTGTGCTCGTGCAGCTATTGTGTGCACGTGCAGCTATTGTGTACACGTGCAGCTTTTGTGTGCACGTGCAGCTATTGTGTGCACCACGTGCAGCTATTGTGTGCACGTGCAGCTATTGCGTGCTATTGTGTGCCAGTGCAGCTATTGTGTGCTCGTGCAGCTATTGTGTGCTCGTGCAGCTATTGTGTGCTCGTGCAGCTATTGCCTGCCAGTGCAGCTATTGTGTGCTCGTGCAGCTATTGTGTGCTCGTGCAGCTATTGTGTGCTCGTGCAGCTATTGTGTGCACGTGCTGCTATTGTGTGCACGTGCAGCTATTGTGTGCTCGTGCAGCTATTGTGTGCACGTGCAGCTATTGTGTGCACGTGCAGCTATTGTGGGCTCGTGCAGCTATTGTGTGCACGTGCAGCTATTGTGTGCTCGTGCAGCTATTGCGTGCTCGTGCAGCTATTGTGTGCATGTGCAGCTATTGTGTGCTCGTGCAGCTATTGTGTGCTCGTGCAGCTATTGTGTGCATGTGCAGCTATTGTGTGCCAGTGCAGCTATTGTGTGCCAGTGCAGCTATTGTGTGCACGTGCAGCTATTGTGTGCTATTGTGTGCCAGTGCAGCTATTGTGTGCTCGTGCTATTGTGTGCACGTGCAGCTATTGTGTGCTCGTGCAGCTATTGTGTGCACGTGCAGCTATTGTGTGCTCGTGCAGCTATTGTGTGCTCGTGCAGCTATTGTGTGCTATTGTGTGCATGTGCAGCTATTGTGTGCTCGTGCAGCTATTGTGTGCTCGTGCAGCTATTGTGTGCTCGTGCAGCTATTGTGTGCTATTGTGTGCCAGTGCAGCTATTGTGTGCTCGTGCTATTGTGTGCACGTGCAGCTATTGTGTGTGCACGTGCAGCTATTGTGTGCACGTGCAGCTATTGTGTGCTCGTGCAGCTATTGTGTGCTATTGTGTGCATGTGCAGCTATTGTGTGCTCGTGCAGCTATTGTGTGCACGTGCAGCTATTGTGTGCTCGTGCAGCTATTGTGTGCTCGTGCAGCTATTGTGTGCTCGTGCAGCTATTGTGTGCTCGTGCAGCTATTGTGTGCTATTGTGTGCATGTGCAGCTATTGTGTGCTCGTGCAGCTATTGTGTGCTCGTGCAGCTATTGTGTGCTCGTGCAGCTATTGTGTGCATGTGCAGCTATTGTGTGTGCACGTGCAGCTATTGTGTGCACGTGCAGCTATTGTGTGCTTGTGCAGCTATTGTGTGCTCGTGCAGCTATTGTGTGCTCGTGCAGCTATTGTGTGCTATTGTGTGCATGTGCAGCTATTGCCTGCTAGTGCAGCTATTGTGTGCATGTGCAGCTATTGTGTGCATGTGCAGCTATTGTGTGTGCACGTGCAGCTATTGTGTGCACGTGCAGCTATTGTGTGCTTGTGCAGCTATTGTGTGCTATTGTGTGCTCGTGCAGCTATTGTGTGCTCGTGCAGCTATTGTGTGCACGTGCAGCTATTGTGTGCTCGTGCAGCTATTGTGTGCTCGTGCAGCTATTGTGTGCACGTGCAGCTATTGTGTGCACGTGCAGCTATTGTGTGCTCGTGCAGCTATTGTCTGTTAATCATGTTGAAATAATAGAACCTCTAATAGTTCGCGTAGCTATAGGCAGCTTGTGTAATGAGTAGAGCGTGCACGTTCTATTCAAGGAAATACGTTCTATTGACGACTAAAAGCAAGTAAACAAGACTGCACCGCTTAGGACACAACAAATGTGACGACTTTTCGCCATTAAAATCATGTCGCCGATGCTGTACTGCTTTCTAAAAGCTGTTTTAATAGTAGGTGTACATGATATTGAGCGGTGGGGTTATCTAACTGGGTGTGGTCTATGCGGGTAATGTCTTGTCTTCCTTTTTTGACAAGGTCTAACCTGTATAACGCGTATCCTCAATTAGAATGTGCACGTTCTATCCACTTCATGAGCTTCCCACCTGCGCGTGCTATAGTTGCACGAGATCACCCGAGCTCAAACTGGTGACAATTATTGATAATGGCAGTGTTCGTGCTCTGACCATCATCCTCTGCTCTGGTTTCGTCTTCTTCATATAGTCAGTTTCGTCGCTTACGAAGGAATTCATCTATCTCTTCCACCTCTACTTTGTGAAGTTTGCCTGTCTCACTGACAATATTTCCCCGCAGCACTTTCTGCTATTTAGCGGTGAATGCTGTCATTATGTGACTATCTGTGTCCAGCAATTGTTGAAGAATACTTCAGTGGTAACAGACTGCCGAGCTTTCTTGAACCACTCCAGACAGAGCGTTTTCTCTGGAGCTTTCTTGAACCACTCCAGACAGAGCCTTTTCTCTGGAGCTTTTGTTCTTGCTGCTGGTGCACGGTATAATAGAGGAAGTGTACTATTTCATTTGAGATAGTAAATGGTGCGCAGGCTAATCGAGGGTGCGGTCTAATCGAGAGGAAATATTAAACATGTTTGTTTATATTCCTGTTTTTGTTCTCCTGCATTTTCTTCCTCCAATTGGAGGCTCCCATATCCTTTATCTCTCCCACTAATCTACAGTAGAAGCCGTACTTTCTGCTACATCCTCTGGACTCCGACCTTCCGTTCCAGGCAGCCAGTTTTTTTACCCCCTTCAAATTTAGCAATGCTCCTCATCGGCATTCCCAAACCAATTCCATTCTGGTGTGCCTGGAAAAAAGCCTTCCTTGTGATAGTGGGAGGAGGGGGGGGAGCGGAAATTCGGGATCTGGAACAATCACAAAACTTTTGCTAGAACACTACTGGAACAGAGAAGAGTTGCCGAGGTCAAAGTATTGCCTCCATGACGCTGCCAACCAAAGTCTGGCTCTTCCAAATCCATTTACATGTGCAACTACACCCCTAGCCCCAGCCCCCAGCCCTAGCCCCAGCCCTAGCCCCAGCCCTAGCCCCAGCCCCAGCCCTAGCCCCAGCCCTAGCCCTAGCCCTAACCCAACAGTGTTTCAACCAATCATCTTATTTTGAATAAGACATAGTGTGGCACTTACGCAGAATTTTCATATTGTTGGGAGCATTGAGGAAGGTTGCTGGCTCAATAAGTAGGAAACAAGGTCTCTTCCATGCAGTGATAGAAGTGTCATCTGCTGGGGTGGTTCCCTGCTCTCCCGAGATACATGTGGTCATTCTAAATGTCAGTATCTG